>OY759165.1:3624349-3774428 GCA_963662125.1 Diplazon laetatorius | reverse complement strand
ATAACAAAGAAAAAAAGAAGATAAAAACACACACACACACAACCTATTTGCGTATATTCGCATGATGATTATTATTCCGATAACAAATACGAGAATCACGTCCAACGAGCTTTCCGAATGATTATCCAAGTGCCAATGATAATCGAAATAATTTTCGCGCACTAACGAAATCATTATGATAAAAAAAAATGAAAAATCCAACGGGTGAACAAATTTTCTTGTTTATTCGTTGATCAAACAAAATCGTTACGACCGTGAACAATGTTTGTGTGAGTGCAACGGTAGATCGTGTGGAATTGCCGGTTGAATAAATTGTGAGTGGAAAATTGCAAGAAGCCAAGTTAGCATGGATTTTGCCCTCGCGTCGCGAGCCATTTGCCGCGGTGGCGCTGGTGCTTGTTAGCCGGTTGGGGTAATTAATACGCTATGGTTGCCGGAGAGCTTTGGCATGAGCCGAGTATCGAGCAAACGGTTTCCTCGGTATACAGTACCGAAGTGTGTCGAGCCCGCCCCTCAACCCGGGCCGTAAGAGGCTGAAATTTCCGACACCTTCGTGAATTCCTACTTTCATGATTTCGAGAAGCAAAATGCGTCAATGAAAACGTTGACGATTCGCATATAGGCCACCCAAGATCTGGATTCCACGTCTGTACATCATTCACGTGGCCTTCTACTTGGCAGCATGAACAGCTCGATTGAACGGGTATATATATATATATATATATATATATATGGAAACGTTGCGAACCGAGTGTAATACGGGATGTTGGCACTGTTGTGGACGAATCGTCGTTGACGACGACCACTGATCGGCAAACTCGTCCTTTGGCACCTCAGTGGATGTGCAAGCGATGAATGGAGTCGCAGCTTTGTGTTGACGTGAGTGTGTTTGTGTGTGTTTGTGTGTGTGTGTGTGTGCACGCCCGTCAGTTTCCCATGAGGGTTGGAAAGGAGCTTTGAAACGAGACGAATACGTAATCGGTGGCGCGAGACGTCTAGGTCGACCGGTAATAGGAATACGAACGACGACCAGTGGATAAGGCAACGAGGCATCAGACCACGGACCGTGACTGCCCTATCGCCTTGCTCCGTGTCCCGATGGTGCCAACATAGACGCGACTAAATTAACCATGAATGGCCAATTAACCTGGGAACCCGTCGACAGTGCGAACTAACCGCCACCTCGCCATCCACCCGGACCTCGACCTCGCCCAGAGAGATCACAACTGCGTCCCCTAAATTGTTCTTGTTCGGTGGGTCCGCACTCGGTCCGCGCGCAGTTCCGTGTCACCGTCGATAACGGTCAATCGACGGGATCGCTTAATCCAACCCTGTACGACGTTGAGGCGATCCTCACAAGCTTGCTTGTAAAATCAATTTCATAAAATCTTTCGTTTCTACTTTGAAAAAAATATATACAGGGTGTTCCAATAACTATTAGGACCTCAGATATCTTCGAAACTACTAGGTTCACAGAACTATTTGCTGAATCAAAGTTGCACAGCACGAAGGGGGCCATCCAATGATACCAAAGTGCCTACTCCCACCCCCACCCCCAGCCCAGGGGGTGGGGCAACTTCAAAATCTTAAATGGGAACCCCTATTTTTTATTGCAGATTCGGATTCCTCATAAAAAAATACGTAACTTTTATTTGAAATTTTTTTTTCGATTCGTGATAGATGGCGCTGTAATCGCAAAAAATCCCCGAAAGTACAGAAAGGCGATAATACTTACAGTTTCGGTGGTAAATCGAATCACTACGTTCATAGTAAGTGTTCGAAATGACGACCATTAGTATCAATGCAACATTGAATTCTTTTTTCGATTGATTGACCTACAAGTTTTACAGCGTCGGAACTTATTGATGCACAGGCTGTAATTATTCTTTGTTGCATATCTTCACGTGTAGTTGGTACTTCCTTGTAAACGTTATCTTTTAATGTTCCCCATAAAAAGAAGTCTAACGGCGTTAAGTCTGGGGAACGAGCTGGCCACGATATTGGACCGCCGCGTCCAATCCAACGATTTCGAAATTTTATTTCAGCGCCATCTATCACGAATCGAAAAAAAAATTTCAAATAAAAGTTACGTATTTTTTTATGGGGAATCCGAATCTGCAATAAAAAATAGGGGTTCCCATTTAAAATTTTGAAGTTGCCCCACCCCCTGGGCTGGGGGTGGGGGTGGGAGTAGGCACTTTGGTATCATTGGATGGCCCCCTTCGTGCTGTGCAACTTTGATTCAGCAAATAGTTCTGTGAACCTAGTAGTTTCGAAGATATCTGAGGTCCTAATAGTTATTGGAACACCCTGTATATATATCGTCGCGAATTATGGAATAAAAATCTTTTTAATTTTATTGAAAACATGATTTTTCAATTCGAATGACAATTGTATTACGAAAAATTGATTCGATGAAATTTCGCTGAAATTTTTGTTTCCACCGTGCAACGAATCACTGGGATTCAATCGTTAATCACGGATGGTCTTCCTGTGTGACTGGGTGGTCATAAATATTTAACCGTGGCGGGTCGAATTCGAATGTTCGAGTAGTCACGATCCGTGTATGGTCAGACACGATCAACGAGACACGTATAACTCTGCACGTTCGTGCGTCCAAGTTAAACTTCGTAGACCGCGAGCGTTGCAGCAAAGTGTCGAATACAGAGCTCGTCGGGAAAATACGTATGCCCACTTTCGTGGGCATGAGAAGGCCGTGCGGTGGTAGAGAGAAACAAGAGAGAGTGAGAGAGTGAGAGAGAGAGAGAGAGAGAGAGAGAGAGAGAGGGATTGAGCAAGGGACGAAAGAGCGAGAAGGAGAATTGGATGTGGCAGTCGGGAAATCCGATCCAGCGTGCTGCTAATAACTTTGTGTTGGTCCGGGTATCGCATTTAAGGGGGTAGAAACACGTACGAAAGTGGATAAGCAACGGTGAAGTTCATTCGTGGCTGCTGACGCGCTCGGAATAGCATTATATTCGGTGTATACTCTCATATCCCATGCACCGCTCACTACCCTCTCTTTCTCTCTCTCTCTCTCTCTCTCTCTCTCTGGCTCTCTTTATCCGGCTTCCTCTTTCTGCGTCCCAGCCCTGTAAGTCTTGATACTCTATACTCTCGGTACATCGTACGTACCCGTTACGAACTCATGTTTCTGTCTTGTACTTCAACGTTCTCCGGTTATACGTTTCTCCGAGTTTTACTCTCCAACCCCTACCGAAAAGCAACGCGGCTTCACACACGGGTTCGGGCTTTTACGACGTGTATGAGCCACGTAATCGTGGCAGTCTCTTCGTCGTCGTCGTCGTCGTCGACGTTGTCTAGCGCCACGTCGTACGGGAATGCAATAACGAGTGGGTTTGGTCTCTTCGGGTCTGAACCCAACCCCTCCGCCCCCCCCCTGCATTATACGCATCCAAACGCGGGTACCCCTTGGTGGGTTTCTCAGTGGGTAGCTCGAACGTCTTGGCCGTAGTTAGCCCGCATTAGTAATCTCCCCGAGGTGTTCACGAATTCTGTGCTTCTCGCGTGCGTGCACGAGAAGATGACGACGATCCTCGTCGCACGCCCGCCACTTTCCTCGTTTCTTCGACTACCACCATCTTCACCCTTCGTCGTGACCTCTCGAGCATTGCGAAAAGACTTCCAACCCCCTCCCACGTTCGCCACCGGGAATTTCAAAGTCGAATATATTCAAATGTTCCTGAGCGCATTATCACATACTCGCGCAACGTCTCAGATACATTTGGCATAAGATTCAGCAGTTTGTCACATCTACCATCATTTTATTACCATTGTCGTAATACTTCAGTCTAAAGAAAAAATTAAAAAAAAAAAAAAAAAACGTTATCGCGCAATATTGTGAATAAATTTACGAATTTAAGTTCATTGAAAGAAACAAAGAAGAAAAATTATTGTTTCACAATGTTTGTCGCGAGAAAATAATTGGCTTTGCTTTTGGAAATATTAGTCTCAGCGTGTGATTTTTTTATTTTCATTTTTTCGTCCCCTGGGTTTATCACGCAGACGTGGGAGGGGTTGGTTTTGCGATAGCAATTACAGTATTTTCCGGAAGAACGACGCTCGAAATTCTCAGACGTGGCTTTCTATATACTCTCGACGATCGCGCTTTCTGGATGTTCTCGATGCTTTCGCCGTGAACGAGAGCGCGTATGTAAATTAGAATCTCTCCGGAAAGAAGGGTGTGGGGAGGGGGTTTCATCCGTCGTTGAGAGCCTTGGATCTCAGCCACCCTCACCTCGCCACCCCCACCCGGCATACGAATATATATATATATATGTATGTATATAGAAACGGGCATATGGGTCGCTTTGGATTGCAAGCTCCTGGGTATTCTAATTTCGGGCTTTGGTTTTCAGGGGGGGGGGGGCGTTTGTCACGCGGAGGTGTGTACAGAGGATTGTATTTTCCGCCCTTTCCCCATCGCGATTCCGCGTGTGTCGAGAGTTTCTTAGCCGCACTCGGAGCCCCGAAATCGAAATCGCTTTCCGTCTAATCTCCCCAGACCTCGACGGGTCTCTCTTTCCGGAGGCATCATCCGAGGCCCTCGCCCTCCCCTCGACCCTTCCACGCCCTCGAGGAGTCCGCCATGGCTCGACGTAACGTCAGCTGCGCGATAAAAGAAATTCTGACGATGCGGTGCCCTCTTAATACACGTAAAATTAAAATTAGGCATTTCTTTTCGAGGCGATATTTGCATCCGGTAATGGGAAAAGAAGGCGCAAAAGGCGTCTAAGACGCGCAGAGCCGAAGCGACGTGGCAAAGGCAACCCCCTCCGCCATTCCCCTCCCACGATTTCGACTCACGGGGCTTCGCGTCGTGGAAAATGACGAGATGACTGGCAAAGACTTCGTCTCGTTCCATCGCGTATTTTTTTTTTTTTCTTCTTACCTCAATTACAAAGTATAACGAAAGAACGAGGTTACCCGATGAGACGGGGTTGAAGGATGCTTGAAAAAGAAAAACAAAAATTCGTCATGAGATCTCGTCCAACGGATATTGTTTGATTAATATGAAAAATGGAAACGTTAGCTACTCCGTGAGAGTCTTCAATTTATTTGACTCGTCAATTTTTTATAAATTTCTGATCACTCGTAGTAAAAAAAATAAGGGTGGAAAACAGATCTTTGGGGATGGGAAATATTCAATGAAAAGTCACGAAGAGCACGATGCCACGGTCGTGTGTGTGTTTGACGAAACAGTTAATATTCAACAGCACAGCGAGGAATCTCCCATCACCGTGTAAATAATAAACTAGGCAACGACGGACGTATCCTCGTCATGAATAATCGAGATTATTCCCAAACGTCGAGTTTGTTCAATTCCCAGCTGCGATGATAGTTCAGGGACTGTCGAGCCAAACGCGATCACACGCGGTGTCAGCCGATAAAAAAAATGGCAAACATCATCCACATCACTTTCGAGCACAAACGTCTTTTAAATTTTTCATTTTCAAAATAATGGTTCAACGTATTTTTTTTATATTTGTACCGTGCGAAACGGGGTGTTGTAATTTTCGAGGGGTTATCGAGGGGATATAAGTGATGAGTTTGCGGCTAGGTTCAAAGGGATATAGTTTGTGAATGGGGAGTCGAGCCAATTCGTCTTATCTATCGCTCTCTCGCCGATCCTCACTCTCCCTCCACCTTTCCTCGCCACATCGTGCGGGGGGGGGGGGGGGGGGCGCACAGAGGGTGGATTGCGTCTAGCATAGACGAAGCATTAATTTAGATTACATCGTTTCGGTCCTTAACCGTGCGGTTTCTTGGGACATAGAGCTTGCGGACGGATCTTCGTAACGAAATCCACGAGCTGTACCATCGAAGCCTCGCCAATGGTGGAAGATAGACCGGACTTGCCGACCGTGAGCTTTCGTTCAATAAAGCACAGCTCTCAGTCGATTTAAAAACAAAACAAAAAACAATCCTCTTCATCGGAAGAGGCGAATCCAACATCGGAAAATCGTTTGCTCCGATTTTCGAAATAATTATTCCGAAAGCTCTCTCGCAAAATCAAGACCAATGTATGATCGACGTCGAGGCCAGTTCGTTAATGTCTATAGGAGCCTTGTTCGATCGAATAGTTTCTCCGGCCAACCGAAATTACAAGTTTTCCTCGGGCTAATGGACGTCGCGTGCAATTACCGGATCGCTCCCGTTTACACTGAACGTCGTGTCGGTCTCCTCTGGTCCAGTCTGAACGGCACAAAGAGGGCCCCCCCTTCGCCCATCCACCTCGCTCACTCTTCTCGCGTAACGCGAAAGTTTCTTGGACCCACGCTAAACCTGGCTCTGTTCTCCCGTTCGTCTCTTTCTCTCTCTCTCTCTCTATCGCAAACTCTTTCATCGTGTCCCGACGAAGCCCGGACGCGCGCAACCGGCAGAACCTCGTGAGACGAAACTTTGTCCGCACGCGGCCAGTTTCAACGTCGTCGCTCGACGAATCGAGCTGTTTGGCCGGCTTGGAAACTCCTGGGAAGCCCAGTCAGCTCAACGCCGTTGCTGTGGCCTCTCTCGAACGGGTCCACCGACAACGTCCATTCGTCCAACGTTCGAGCGTTTCGCTAACGTTCCACATCGCAGTCACGTCGTTCGACCGTTCACCTTCCTCTCGCTACTACCGCCTTCACCTAGACGATAATTATCGCGCTGTGACCGCTTTTGTCTAGTTCCCTTCTACCCCAACAACGTTCGGAGCGAAACTGTTTTCAACCATCGTGTATAGCTGCGTTTCATTGTTGAATTCAATTGTATAATGTTACCTCGAAATGCGTAATTTTTTATTCAACAATTTTTCGGGGTCCTACGTCTATAAGATTCTTTTTTTTTCTTCTTTTTTTGTGGTGTAAATATATTCGTGGTAGATGGGAGCCAGAAAGTTCTGAAAAAAAAAATTTGATCGCTCACGAGAGTAACTTTTCGTCTAGCCATTGAACTGGGGTGTCTTGCTCATTTACAAATAAAAAAGACGCTGCAGTGTCTTCAGCAAGCGGTGTAAAAAAACATATATATTCCACGAGTATTATTAACTCGCGTTAGGAATGCGGAGGGTCGTTCGTGGGTCGCCATTCCGGTCGTTCTCTTTCGGAGTCTCAGTATGGGATCGTAGACTCGGTGAGACACGGAGAAAGAGAGAGTTGCATGGGGATCGCTGCGGCGAATGATGCCCGAGGGTTCGGAGCGTGTTCGAAGACGCAGCTGATGCCACACGGGCACCGCAGGCTCGTAAAATAATCTTCAGCGATAACCCGCCAGCTGAACCGCCCGCGACTCGGCCATATTCTTTACATCTTATTTCTCGGCAGAAGAAATAACCGTGTCTCAAAAGCTTGGATACCGACTGAGAAAGGAAACCCCAACGAAATGACGGAGAAAAAAATTCAAGCGAATCTTTTTTTTTTTTTTTTCAATCGATTAAAAATTCTTACAATTCCGAGAAGGCATTGGTAGTTGAAATAAATTCACAATTATCGCATGTGTTCAAAACTAGCAAGAAAAATTAATAACAAAATTGTGTCCGACTAACAAATGATTTTTCTACTTGCGCGAAATCTTAATAATTCAAAAAAAAAACAAAACGTTGTTCTGGCGTTTGGTACAGACATTGATCGGTGACTTGATTCGTTAGAAGGGAACCTCCGAACGATGATTAGACCCGATAAGGATTACGAAGAGCATTCGATTTAACGATAATAATTATGCCAATTTATGAGGAGCATCATCTTCGTAAAATTGTACCCCGTGTATCATCGTTGAGGAACGTTCTGCTTAAAATTCGTGGCTAATGGCACGTAACTTTCGGCTCTGATATACATAACCGCACGCGGCAAAAGGGTTGCGCGAAGGAACAGACGTCTCTCGATGATCTTTGCGTGGGTGAGAAAGAGACAGAGCGTGAGAGGGAGAAAGAGAGAAATAATTTCAAAACGAACCCTTCCACTCTTGGCCCATCAGAGATATTTCTATCTCGCGGCCCTCTCCAGTACGTGGAGCCTGTGTTCGCTCTCTTGATTTTCAGTAGACGGGCTGTTCGAGCGCCAGGGTGATATGATCTTTTAATGGGTGCTTTGTGGCCCGATCCATTGCCGAGATCTAAGGCTAAGGAAGCTGCGGCGGTTGGTTCGCTCGTCTCAGCGACCGTCCTTGTTCTCGCTTCTGTTCTGACTGCAGCCATCCACTGAGGACGACAGAAGCCGCGAGCTTTCGTCCCCTCCCCCCTTCCCGAGACGCGAACGTCGTCGACGACGACGACGACGATGACGACGACTACGAGGAAAGCTCGAGAACGTCTCTCGGTTGCCCGCGTCTTTGTCTTTGTCGTGTGAGCGAGCCAGAAATCCTCGCACAAGCTTTTGGTCCCTCTGTGTGATCCTCCACGCTTCCTACTCTCATCCTTGTCTCTCGTTAACCGATCCGAGAGACGAACGGATGGACTCACCGACCGCCACGGCTGTGTCGGTGCTTAATTTTCCCCTCGTAATTACGCGAACGCTAGCGCGCCGTCCGACAGAGCTTTCTCGCAAGACCAAGACTATAATGTACGTAAACGTACCGTCGTCGTGTTCGACTTTCATCCATTTACCATGCAGGGCTACTCTGCAATGTTTTCAGATAGGTTTGAGACTCAACAATATTTTTCTCAACCTCGTACGATCTCATTACAAACATAACGCATATTCTATATAGCAGCAATTATTTTTAATCGTGCATGAAGTCTAGACGAGTGTTCGATCACGATGATTAATTTATTTTTCTCATGTCCCAATGGCATGACGGTTATTCAATTAATATCGAATCGATAGTAACCGCAATACGTGTCAGGTAATAAATAGATCGCGCCCGTTGAACCGGGCTAAGGGTATGAAGGGCGGAGGGTGCTGCAGAGCTCGTCCAACCCAGTCCAATAATAACTCTACGTCGGGATTGATCGTGAAGACCGAGTAACACGTTCTACCATCTCAGTCTTGAGCACCCTCCTGTGGCAACCATTCGTCTCTCTTACGGAGCCATAACCTAAAGCTGGATAGTAGTAGTAGAAGCACCACCACCAGCAGCAGCAGCAGCGGCAGGAGCCTCGGTGGTAGTCGATGGTTGTGGCTCTTCCCTTCGTATCCCGGTTATGGGATCGTCTCGTCTGATGAACCTCTATTCAGTGGACGGTGTGGGTAGATCCCAGCGTCCCACGAGCAACCGCAGGTTACCCCAGCTTACCCCGTCCCATCCCACGCTTCGCGCGGTGGGAAAAAAGGCAAGTCCCTTGACAGCACCCTCGGGCCGAAGAATTTCTTCTAATTTTTCTCTAATAAACTTTTCTCGTACTTCCACTGCGATAATTCTCGGTGCCACTTTCCGTCACGTATTCGCGAAATCCGCGACGACCTTTCGAATTTTCGTGAGTCTCGTTCGCGCGCGGTTTCGGTTTTCCAGGGTGGAAACGTTGCCTCTGTTTATGGGTTTGATGGCGTCTTTGCAACGTAGTTTACTGTATACAAGTCCCGTTGGTTTGGCCCATGAATTGGCTATTAGTAGTTCGAAACAGTACGCTCTAATGGCGACCTGTTGGCCTTTGCCCGGGGTTTCAGTCGCCACCATTACTACCCCCCTCGGTGACGTCCCTTTGGCCCTTTCACAGCCACCACTTGCTCGTCCTTCATTAGCCCAGGTCGTCGGGAGCTTGCAAACGCTTCTCCGTTTTCATCGTTTGCCGTCGCTCGGTCGGACTTTATCGACAAGCTGGTGTTCGCGATATGCACCAGGTAAGGTTCCACGCACTTGACGGGCTGTATACGTCCCGGGGGCTGAGAGCTTGGGACCGCGTGTGGAAAGCTCGCCATTGGTTCAACATCCATTCGATGGTGTCTCTTCGCAAGAATCGTTGCTCCAGATGGCTTGGAAATACTTGATTCAAACGTTCATTTCTCGATATGAACACAAACTCATTCTTAATTTTCTTCTTTAATTTATTTTCCACAGCAATCATCTACAGGATAAACAATGCATGCCGGGCATTACGTACATGAGCTGCTGAAGGGGTGAGGAAAAACAAAAGGGGTGAAAGAAAGCGATATGCCGAGACTCACGCGTGTCTGGAGGATTTGAAAAGCTCATAGGGGTTGCCCACACTGCGGAGAAGAGATATAGATAATGCGTACGTGTGCTGGCAAGGCCAAGTGGAATATAAAGAGAGCAATCTCGAGTTTCCGCTTGGCGAGGGATGAGAAAAAGCTTGCGCGAGATAGCGCGAGGTCGAGCCGAATGATTCCATCAAAGGGTTTCGTGAAGCGCTTCCTCGCTTTTTCTTCACCTCTCTCTTTCTCTCTCGGCATGTCTGTTTTTTTTTTGTTTCGTTACAACTACGAGGAATTCCGATTCGCTTGAGCTTTTTCGCGGAAACACGACGAAAAAAAGCTCTCGGCCGATGATTTTCCTCGCGGTTCTCGAGATTTTCGTGGCTCCCGCCGACACGGACGGTGGCAGAACTCCACCGAGCGTGGATTCCCTCGTGTCTTCACGCTCGAACGTTTCGGAGCTTTCGGGGGGCTTCTTTTCCGTTCGATATCCCATGCGCGGAAGGAGTCACCCTCCTAGACGATTCTTTTCATCCACTTCCAGCGGAAAAATCCGAAATCCTAGTATTTCTTCATGTCCCACGGTGTATATAAGGGTCGTAAGGCTGTTTTGGGAGGAGGGGAAGGGGGGGGGGTGGAAGTGGGTTTCGCGTCTCGATCCTTAAATCGAAGCAGTGTCTAGGAGCTTTTCCCGACGTTACTGCCACGACTACTACGGTCTTCGCGACTGCTGCCAACCAACCTCCGTCGTCCGGAACCCGAAGAGCCTTTACAATACGTCCTGCTCGGCAGCCCACCAACCCTACCCTTTCTCTTAACGTCCAAAGTTTTCAAAGTACGACGTTGAATGGGAAACGTCGTAGGTATATACGACGGTAGCTCTCTGCCCAACCCTTCTTTCTGTCGTGGAATCCGCGATGGCAGACCCTTTTCCACTTATTTCGCCCAACTCGCGTCTGACTTCTTCAACTCGACAATTTTATCATTTAATTTCAACACAAATATTATGAACAATGAAAAAAAAAAAGATTGTGCTTGCGTATTATCAATCGATAAACGATATGTTTATTCACTGATAACTTAGAATTTAAATATTTTTTTCAAAAACATTATTTGAACAATTTCATTCACGTATTATTGTTATGGAAAAAAAACTAACGCGTTTTCTGATGTTTTATTTGTTTCGTAAAATCGTATAGAGTTATAGTCGATTGTACATTGTTACATTCCGTGGTCCGACAATGCTCGGACGTTCGTACGAGACCCGATGCACTCATTGATTCGTCGTGCGTGACGACGGTCGGGGGCCAATTGTCAGGCTCAAAGCTCGCCCCCGTATTCCCGGTTGGACGGAGTTGAAACAGTGAAGAGGTCCGGTAGGTTGGACGATCGAGTGATACGACGGAGAAAGGTGGGTGGGCCACTTGGCTAGGCGGACGGGCGAGAGTGTTCACGGTGAGTCTTCATTTGTTCGTGCGATACCGCGCTGGCATCGGCATAGTCGGGGAGCACAGCGTGGGTGGCCATCCTTTGTTGACGGCCTCCGGGCACCGGCCACCTAGAACACGGAAACAGTCGCCAGGAAACTCACCCCCTGCCTCAACCGGTGTCGTCAGGCACCGCGACGAAGAGCACGACGTTCACGACCGTGACGTCATACACCACTGACTTCGTCTCGTAACGCGTTTATACGTTCCCAGGGCGCAGATACAGAGGGATGTCGGATACCGAACACTTCAGACACTCGTCTGAGGCTTCCCTTTCGCAGTCAACCGTACCGAGCCCAAGCTCGTTTTCCCGTTAATGCTCATCCGCCTCACCCATGTTATCTCTAAACTGCGGCTGTCGTAATTTTCATCAGATTTTGCAATTTATATCGACCATTTTTTTTTTTTGCTGATAAATATAATTCTTATTTGAATTTTAATCATTGCTTCCGTCGATGTAGTGACAGTGGGTTCGATCGAAATTTCACTAACGTCCTGATCAGTGTTAACGACGCGAAATGGGACGATATAACGATGTTCCGAAGAGACAGAACGAAGCCCCAACGGTGACGTTAAGTGAGTAGGCGCGTCGCGAACACGAAACCAAGGGCCAAGGATCGTGGCAGAAGCGCGTTGATAGCACCTCGAGACAGAGGCGGAAGAAGTAAAGGAAGCGTCGGCTGGTGGTGGAAGAGTGGCCCGGTTCTTGTCGGGGCGTCGTCGAGAGCACACCCCCACAGCCTCAACGAATTTATGGGGCCGTAACAGCGACAAGTGGTTCACAAGTCGCCGGTGGCATCACCGTTTGGCGCGTTCTGCCCAGCATCCTAAAACCGTCCGGAGCTCTCTTCTCCCGTCGCTTTTCGTGACTCGGAAAACGTCTCTCCCATTTCGCTCTCACATCTCGTCCACGTACACGAGTCTCGTTTCGTGCCTTCTTCAACCCTCTCGACCCCGTTCTTCGTTACTCCCCCGCAACGAAATAAATTAGGTTTACCGAGGTGACTGCCGGATTTACCGAGAGCACAACGTCGCGCCCGTTCGTGATAATTGCATGCGTGTTGGGTAGTCTTTTTCAGCCCTTCGTTATTTTTTTTATGTTTTTTTTTTTTTTTTACTTTCCACGCCGGTCGGAAAGACCACATTCGGCTCTTCTATTTATTTCCCACCGAATTTACGACACCGGGATACCGCGTGAAAATAGGGGTTGGCTTCGTTTTCACGCGATCGCGCAACCCCTTCTTACTCCCCGGTTCTTCCCGCGAAAGCTCGGTCCTGTGTAAAATGAGAAGCTGCAGGGCCAGGACAGCAGTCTCACTCATCCTACGCGGCACCTTTGTGCCCAGGGACGCCGCCCCCCTGTGTGCTGCAGGAGCCTTCTCGCCCCGTTCCACCCCGAGAGCGACGGTTTAAAGCGTATTAATTAACCCTTTATTAGACTCGGGCGAAAACCACGGGGCTGGAGCCGGGCGCGGCGAGGCCGATTCACCGGCGATCCCCACCCTCCGCGACAGCAATGTCGCACTCGCTCTCCTTCGTATCGGGAAGAGGGTGGCTCTGCGAGGAGTCAACGGGTAGGGGGATGGTGGAGGCATCGAGTCTGCTGCGGATGCGTCGCCTGGGGTGTCATTCAGTATTTATGAAAAGCCTTTCCACTGCCAAGGGGCGAAGACGGCTAATGCGGCCCCAACCACCACCAATATACTACCCTCTTCTCTCTTCTTCGGCGCACCTTATTCACAATTTTGTACATTATCGATGCTCCGTTGTTTGAAAAAGAGTGAGATATATACATCTCGCCAGGTTTTTCAGCTGCTCATACAAATGTATATCATCAAGTAAGAAGAAAAAAAAATGGTAGAGTACAACAGTTTAAGAGCTTTTGTCGTGACGGTAATAAACGAATACGTCGACCGTTTGTCGAATGGTCCACATACATCGTCGGTGAAGATGCCGCGGTAGAGGGCTCGTGTTTTAGCCCAAAGTAGCGAGAGGGAACCCGAGTGTGTAGTACAGGAGAACCTGGAGTGTGCTCAATTTGGCACGTCGAGGGTGTGGTGCGTTACGTATATATACATATATATATATGTGTGTGTGGTCCCCTTTTGCTCAACGCAAGCACCTAAGGGTAACGGGTAACATCGTTGCTTCCTGCTGCTTTCCCGGTTGCGGCTCTTGCGCGGAAAATCCACCTCTCCCGGCAGTGACTACCGGGTGGCAGTAGATCGAGAAGACGTAGGCGAATCCACCGTGCAGCCGTGTTACGAGATGTAGGGCCGGGGTTCGCAGGATCTACGACGGGATCGAGATGAGATTGTCCTACGAGGCGTCTCTCTTTGCCTTCTACCGTTCGCTCTTCCATCCGGCAATTCTCCTCCTGGAAAGCTCGACGACCCTTATCGTCGTTACTACAAGTCCCTCAGCCCTTCGACCCTGCCCTTCGCGCCTCGGCTAACCCGAGCGTCCACCCCTCATTCAACCGTGCACACGTACTATACCACCCACACGGTTGTGTACCGAACAGCCAACCCGTACGAAAATAATTATTGCTACTAATTACGAGAAGCCTGTTTCTGTCTGTTCGTGTCTCGCGGCATCCAACGAATCCCGACACACGCCAAGGGCGCAGGATACACGAAACCCCGATGATTTTCAACCCTACCTCACCGTCACCCTCACCCGCGCAACATTATCCATAAGTTTGCTCGCTTGACTGATCGCAAGTACGCGGGATGACGCAGCCCTTACACACAGGTCCCTTCGCCGTTATTTCGGTGGATTTTGACGAAGCGCGTGCATTTGATAGCGCGATATCCTTGGGTTTCGGTGTTATAGGTACAAGAGAGAAGAAGCTCCAGGGCTGTTCCTCGATCATCTCCCGGCTGAACGAGAGGATCCAGCGAAGAACGACGTTTGAGAGGGGTGGTGGTTCTACCGGGAAAGGATAGCCAGTAGCCTGCACTGCGCTGTGCCTTCGTTCTGGCACCGGCGGAACTCGAGAGTTTAGACAGCGAGGGCGTCGGAACACGGAGCGATATCTCGTGAAAGCTGCGATAGTAAAGTGAGACGAGTGCCGAGCAAGATGGAAAATTCGACGAGACTCGATGAGCTCGAGACGAGATGCGGAGATACGATGAGGATATTAGAGGGGGTGGGAATCCGGGGTGGGGGGGGGGATCGTGGTAGAACACCCTGTACGCATACCGTGGCAAAGTAGAGACGAGCTGTCGATATTAGGAAACGATGAGCACACGCTGGCTGCTTTGCTGTTGCAAGGATTGCGGCTCTCTATGTTTATCCCTTTTCCTCCCTCGCTCGCTCGCTCTCGTCGGATGTTGGAGGCATAGAGGATCCGGGATAAGGGTACGGAAAGCAGGGTGATCCAAAGGGGGTTGTTACCCGAGTGCGCCTAGACAAACTTTGGACTTCCGAACGTGCAAGGACTTCAGCGATAATCGTGTCATGTCTGTACAACAAGGCGAATTTAGTGGGAATGGAGCAGGCAGGGAAGTAAAGTCATGTGAGAATCGTGAAGGCTCCGATTGTGCTCACTGCATGAAGCATTCTCGATCAGACGCAGAGAAATTTTTTTCAATGGATTCATAACAAATTTTGGACAATTCAACAACGACCACAGGCACTATCTACGATGTATTTTTGTTTTTTAAGTTCCGTTTGTAAAATCGTTGAGAAGTCAACTCAGTACCCGAGCAAAATAAATTAGCGGCTGATACACGATGCAATGATTTGAATGTCTTTGTCGACTCAATCTTGCTGAATTTCGCGAATAAATCCTGATAAAGGCAACGATTTCGCAGAAACATTCACGACATCGTATACAGTGTACTTAGGGGAAGAAACTCCCGATCACCGTGTTCCCCCGTCCCTCCGTAAATTAAAGAGGGCGTCCGGTGACGTGGAGTAAAATTAGAAAGAGCCCCCCGGGAATAGGTACAGTAGATTCGGGTCTTCTCTCTTGACGTTACGAGGATCTGCCGGAACGGAAACCCGATAGAATGGGCGACAGGGTGGGGACGAGCGGTTGGGGTGTGCGCTCGCTTGCATAGCCATTTTCCTTCCATTTTCCAGGATACCACGGACGAGACGACGGGACAGAGAACCACCCCGAGTCATTACTCGGACGGCAAACACACTTCGACCCTTGGTCAAGCCCTCGGCCGTGCCCCGTCCCGCTCTTCGTTTCCCTCCCCATCTCTCTTTCTCTCTCATTCTCTCTTCAGCATGAACCGCGACCCCTCGCCTCCCAGATAGCAGACGACCACCAATACAGAGACACCGCCACGTGCGTGCAAACGTTGGCAGTGGCCTCGTCGCGTTCTCTGTATCGACGAGATTCGTATTTAAATGAGGCGGCCATTAATCTGGACGAGACGGGGCTTCGAGTCTCTGAGCTTCAGCCGGCGAGCACATAGACACCGATGCTGCTGCTGCTGCTTCTGTTGGTCAGTCGCTCGAGCTTTCGTAAACTTTCCCGACGTCCCTGCCCGGACGCTCGTCAGCGTTTCATCGCAATGCAAAGAAGCTTTAAATATTCCTTGGAAGTCGATTGACAAAATAATGAAAAAAAAGGAGAAAAAAAAACGAACGTAGCAAACACACACTCACACACGATATTTCAGCTTACCACGACGGGCAAGGGTCAGCATCCTTGACAGTGTTCCCTGGAGGGAGGAAGGGGGGCGGGCTGCTGAATCTCTTTGTGAATTTTTTATCGGCCAGTCGATTGAAAATAGAGAAGGAATGACAAATCACGTAGCGATAGTCATGTAGTTGCGAAAAGACGTACGTCTGGACAATTCGTATGTGTATGTGTGTGTGTGTGTGTGTGTGTCGCAAAGGACTTGCGAGCGATGGGATCCCAAGTCTATTTACGTGAGCTGGACGTTGGGGAACCCATCATTAAGAGAGAGAGAGAGAGAGAGAGAGAGAGAGTCGTAGTTAGACAGAGACGACAAAGCCGCTCGTTAGGCCCTTCAAGGGTCCTCACCAGCAACGCCAAGGGTGAGAACGTGCTCGGGTCTCGCGTTCATCCCTCAGTCGTCCCCCCATGCTTGCCCGATGTCGTCGTCATTCTCATCCCCGTCGTCGCGGTGTCTCGATCTCCCTCGCGAGTTCGTAAATTTTCTTTCCTTCACCCTCGCGCGCGCGCGCGCCATCCCTGGACCGTTCGCGATGGTCACTCTCGCGATGGACTCGGACACGAGAAAGAAACCAGTGCGTCGACTGGGGTTCGAAGAAATGTCGAGTGTGTCTACGGACCCTGGTCTTCAACCACCCTTTGACGTGACACACGCCACGAGGGGCTGCGAAACAATTATCGAGATGGCACGAGCGATGGCTGGTATGTATCAATGGGAAATGGCGAAATGGTCAATGATTATTCGTACATTTTTTTATAATTATTTTACGATGAACAATAATTGGAAAACGTCATTGTCAACGAAATTGTAACGTTCATGACGGATTTGAAGTCTGCAGTACAGTAATATTATTATGTACGATGCATGTTTATCGACATACGTGTGTCTTCGAACGACGTTAATTACTTCACGAGCTTAAAGGAGAATCGTCGTAGTTACGCAACTGCGATAATCGAGGCGCCACACGTCGCCCGGGGTTGATTTTATTGCGCTTAAACGTTCGTCGGAACAGCGAAAATCTCGACTGTAATGACTATACGAGCGTGGACGATTACAATTGTCTATTCGGTTGTTACGGCTGCTTACGTTGCTCGCGACTGGATAGCCGGTTTGCTCGGTGTGAGAACGCGAGTGCGGAGAACCCCACGGGAGTGTGTTTACGATGCAATGTCGCATCAGATGAATACTGTCGTGCCTTAATTGCCGACACGGAGATGCTCGTAATTCATCGAGGGTATAGCTGCGGCGGCAGAAGCAGCAGCAGCCAGCAAGGCGCAATCTTGTCTCGATTCTCGATACCACCAAATTGCCTTGTCTCTGGGATTTCTGTCGCTCTTCGTTCCGGGCGTAAAGCTCGTCGAACGATGTCTACGACGAAACGATCACCGACAGCATAACCCATTAGTCGGATAATTACTCCGTCCGCCCATTGCAGTGTGAAACGCAAAAAAGTTTGAGGTTGTTTTGTCTTTTATTTTTTTTTGTTGTCAAGCTTGCTGTACGGTCACGTGACAAATGCGATGAGTTATTTCAATGGACCGACAACGTATAATCGTTATAACGGTAGAAGGGTGACGTGGAAATATGAAGCGAGGCCCCCAAGTATTCATAGTTGCGGTCGTGCTAATACATAGTCCGGACATCCCGGTCTAATGGGATGCCAAGCCAAGGCGAATTGCGAGTACGAGAACCCAGGATAAGTCGTTACAGAGGCGGTGAGAAAGCCACCCCCCCCCCCCCCCCCACCGCGTTTCCCCGTTTCGGTCTTGCAGCGGTACCTAGCGAGGTCCCGAGTGAGTTGGCAATCAGTCAGGTTGACGCTTTTGCCCGTGTAGGTGACCCAGCCCGGTCGCCGTTCCATCACCTTCTCTCGTTGCTCGAGCAGAGGCTCTCTCACGTGTCTCACCTCCTCTTTCGCTTTCTACCCGCCCCTCCTCCCCCCCCCTCAGGCTTTGGCTTCATCCCCCGTTGTGATGTATGCACGGGGTCGCGACCGGTGGCAATCGCGGCCCATACGTCCCTGAGCCAAGCGACCGCGGTAGTTCAGCAGCGGCAGCCTTCGCTGCCGTCTCCCTCGTTTCCCTATGAATATATGAATCGAAAGCTCTCCTCGACAGTCCTATACGGCTCGAAGTTATGCGATGGGGGCTGTACCGATGTTCGGAAGGGGTGCCTCTCGGCCAGAGGAGCGCGCAACTCGTACGCCAACGTCGCGTTATCGTTCTTCTTGGCTTTGGGATTAAATATCGTTCGAATATATTTCACATGTCGAGACGGTTTCGTTGTTAAACTTTTAAGAAAATTGAACTGAGTTTCTTGTTCTGCTTTTTATTTATTTATTTATTTATTTATTTTTTTTTTTTGAAAACGATGTTAGTAACGATTCTCCGGGGGGTTTCTGGCCGAGATGGAATTTGCGTGGAAGCCATAATCGTCTGATACAACGGGCCGTTGCTCAAAAGTCCTGCTGTTCGCCAGAGGAGCCTCCAAAGCCACGAGGCTTAACGAGTTGCGAGTACTCAGTTGTGTCTATGTGTCTGTGTGTGTGTGTGTGTGTGTGGCTAGAGCTACTACCGAGCGTTATTACAGCGTGGTAATGGAGTTAATTGCCGGCAGGCTCTTACTTTCGTCTCGGCCTCCCACGAGGGCCAAGAGAGAGCCACAGCAGGACAAACCTGGCTTACAACTTGAGACTTCGTGGCGCACCTGATACCGACAAATTGCTCGGTTCTTACTTCAATGCTCGAGAAAGCTCGGCTGTGGCCTGGCTGGCTTTCGAAATTTGTCTCGGGATGCCCAGGGGTGCTTCGGGATCTGGTATATCGGTCGGGCAAAGCCGAACGGAATGAAACAAAGTAGATACGGTCGGGGTTGTGTCAGACATACGGATTTTATTTATCGATTGATTCCTCGGGGGAGGGGGCGACGTATGCATTTTTCGATCGAGACGTATAAGTTGACGCATTCGTCGGAAGCGTTAGCTCTGAGTACGCCGGAGAATAGAGAGGCAAAGTAGAATAATGCGTGAGGCTGCGCAACAACATCATATTCTTCGTTCTGGTCGTCGAGGGACTCGGAACGTGACTCGGTAACACAGAAAAGACATTAGCAGCATCACAACCGTGTGGCTTTGTGTAGGCAACGAGAGTGTGGAAAGCGGTGGCGCGGTGAAACCGCGAGATCCCCGTTGCCATTGCCGGCCACTGCGGGTTCTGTGGAAGGAAACAGAAGTGAAAGCCCGGAGCGAGAAGCTGAAGTAAAGTTAAACCAACGAGACGGACGTAAGCGCGATACCCCGCTAATTATCGTCGTGGGAATAGATGACGCAGAGACGAAGGGGAAAGAGGATCCGAAAGCTCGACGTTGCCGCACGACGTCCTTTCCATGGTTTTCCTCCGTCTCACCTCCGTCGCACTCTCTTCCACGGTGATTTCGGCCACGGAGAACCGAGGAAATGGCTAATTGCCGTCGCGCCTGTTACCGAAATAATTGCGATGCTGGAGAAAGCTCAATACACACACACACAGAGACGTTATACTTGGACAACCCTTTCACCGGCTTATTAAGCCGACTTGATGAGGTTTCTCCCGAATTCGTTGATAGTACAGTTGATTTGGCTTTGTACGTGTAGACCAGATTTAAAAAATTATTGTTTTAATTTTTTTTTTCTTCGAACTCGAAAAATTGGTTTTGTCAAAACGTGATGTGATATGTAATCTGTGAGATATATATTTTATTTTAAAAAAAAAATCGAAGTTTGAGATCGTCAACGATAACGGGAAGGCGACAGACCGTGCGATTTCCTTGACGTCACCTCTGGCCGCAAGCCTACTGAGTTTTCGAGCTCGTAAGCCGACTTAAAATTTTCCTCCTCAACCTCGTCGTTCGGTCCCGTAATCCGGTACTGGCGCTCCCCTTCTCTCCAAAGCTCAGGGCAGCAGCACCACCTCCAATGCCTCGTCAAGCTCTGCATCCCCAGCTTTTTCCCCCGAGCAAAAGAGGAACAGCAGCAGCAGCAGCAGCAGCAGTAGCAGGTTTATTAGCGCTCTCGACACTCTCTCACACTTTCATCTCATCTCTGCAACGGAATTCTTTTCATCGTCCGGGTAGTCGTGTCTCTCGTTCGGGACAGCACGACGAGAAAGCACCGTCCTCACCGCACCCATCCCTCTCTACGTTTACATAAGCGAGTTCACCGGATTGCCTTTTTGATATGTAGATCGTGGGAGGGGATGGGTTCGGTCCCTCAGCTTTAACGCCGTTTACGTCACCCTTTACTGCAACGCCTTTCCATCACGGGCTTTGGTTGGGGTTCCGCAAAAGCGAACCTAAAAAAAACGCCTTTACAAAAACTCTATTGCATACACCGCTATAACCAGAGTTTACAGCCTTTGTCCTTACTTCAACGCCATTCCCATCTTTGATGCTTTATTCTTCACCAAGAAAAATTAACCCGAGCAAGTGTTCAACGATTTATTTATTTTTTTATTTTTTTTCATTCAAGTTGTATAACCGGTTTACGGAAAATTCGTTTTCCAATCTTGACGAACGTGTTGTTGACATCGAACCTCGCGTGTTTCGCACGAGTATTCCGGGTTGCAATGGAAAATCGAGGTGAGGTTAGCAGGATCGACTGGGTCTCGGAGCCCAGTGATTTCCGTAACGGAAATCGCGAGTTACTCTCAGTTATCGTGAGGTTTGTGGGGTAACGCGGGGAAAGGGCCGGGGGTTAGGAAAGACGACGAGGAGAAGCGATCGAGGTGGAAGGAGTCGGTGAGGAGTAGTGCTGAGTCGGTCGGGGCTCGCCCGTTGGCGCCGTCGGTACACCAAGCGAGAGGCGAGTGCCGAGCGAGTGGAAGAGAGGGCCGGTCGAGGTAAGGTCGACGAGTTATGGGCGGCGGGCATGACCGGGGGTATAAACAAATTACACGCGAATGGTTTCTTGGCGGTGATTAGCGGTAAACCTCGTTAGGAAAGTTTCGCCTCGAGCTGAGACGGCCGCCTTCGCCAGAAGCGCGTTGCTGCGACGTTGCTGCCGGCAACGTGAACGCCGAGGCAAGGTGAGGGTGGGAAAAGCCGAGCTTTCGGGGGCACGACGTCTTGGTCAGGCTTCACCATTCGCCAAGTCGATTCCAAAAGCCCAACGGAGTTGTAGGTTTGGACTTGAATATCGAACGTCAAACCCGTTTGCCGCACGCGTGACATTTCGGAAAATGCCCGCGTAGAACTTGTCACCTTTCATGATTTTCGCTAAAAACACTTTGATGCACGTGCGAGAAAAAAAGTTTTCTTTTTTTCTCATTTTTGGTGACAGATCGATAGAATGATAAATCGTTGGTTCGGGGGAGGGAAGGTTTTTCTGATATCTCTTGGGACTTTGGCCAGAGGTGGGGGAGAAGAAAGATCCTAACTAAACGAGAGCAGACAGAACGCGTACGAGGGGTTCGAGTTTGTCGATTTTCCTCTTCTGTCTCCGACGATTCGTCGTTATTGGCCCGTTTCATCGGGCACCGGAGAGAGCACCGTTCATTTACTTCTATTATCCGAGGTTAAGCAGATTTGCTCTCGGGCTTCATCATTCTGCCACTTTTTCACCTTCCTCTCGTCCACCTCGTACTTGTCCTTCGATTCGGTCCCTCGTTCGAGAACACGTGGTTTTCACCCTTCTTCGTTCGTTCTCGTTGCGAATTTTGCCTCTGACAGCATTTCCTGGCATTGAGAAGGAAAAAAATGGTATATGGTTGAAATAATTAATGTATCTTTATCACTTTCAGATCGTAGGGGTCGACATTGATTGAAGAATTATCAGTAACCAGCATCCTGTGAAAAGTGGCCATTTCGCCGATACACCATTATGCGAAGTCGTCGAGATGCGAATGTGACCATCGTTATTGACGTCGTGCAATACAACGAAAAGTTCAGAGCCACGAGTCAGAGCAAAGGATTAGCGAAAAAAGTTTACAGGAGAAAGGACCGGAATAACCAACACCATGAGAATTCTGAACAGTCTCTTTGTTCTTCGGTTTTTCTTTCGTCGACGTACTCGGCCATCCTTCCCCCCGCCTCCTCTCGACGAGATATAACGCAACCGAGACACGTATACTTCTAACTCGCCGTTCGTCCTTTTCTTTGCAAAAAGCTCTCGCTCCTCTTCACCCGACGTACCATCCCCTTTGAAGGTTGGACGCCGACGCGAGCGAGGCTTTTCACCGATGAAACATCGGTCACCCTCCCATCTCAATGTAAAACCGAAGGAATTAGTCCGAATTTCGTGGAAATATTATTTCGGAAAAGCACGAAAATCCAAAGCTTTTGACAATACCAGTGGCACCGAGTTTTCGAATGAAAGCTGAGATCGTCGAGTAAAATTTGAGACTCGTGCGGGTCCGTCGAATACCGCACAAAACGTTAATCCGACCGTCAGTCGGATGTTGTTCTCGTTCCACAATCTCAATATCGTGGCATTGCTGTGCTGGCGGCTATCGGTCGTGAATGATTATTATGAAAGCTGTATGGCGATTTTCAGTGTGACACGAAAACTATTTGCCTCCATCAAGCTACGTCGGCTTCTGCGGTACTTTGGCTCTGTGAAAAACTCATTCGTCATTGGTGGCCAGTTCGCGAATAGTCAATTTCTCGCTTGTCTCTCTCTTCCCGCCCCTACGTCCGAACTGAATTTACTTTGAAAACATCTGCGAAGGATGTATCTGCGATTCATCGACTCGAAAATCATTCGTCATCGCGATGAGATTCCACGAGACAACCGTGACGGCCTGTCAGCCCGTGCTGCCAATGTCCGAAAAATCTGTACACGTACTTCTTCGCCGGGATCTCATTATTTATTTAATGGACGTTCGTGCGGACTGGTAAGTCCCACCCTCGACGCGATGATATCTCTCTAAGTCGATATGGAAGAGAAGAAAAAAAAATGACGTGAAAAGTGAAAGCCAGTACGGCCGTTAAGGTAAGAAGTATAGCTAGAACCTGTCACTTCGTGTCAGACTTCTCCAATGGACCGAGCGAGCCCACCCCCTCCCCCGTCGTTCATCGTCACCAGCCTCGAAAAGCTCCGGATGGGTCAGCGCGCGGTGGATACCGGTAGAGAAATAATAAAAATGCCATTAGTGTCCCGTGGCCGTCGCCCGTTGTCTTTTGCCACGTAGGGCCAGGGATTCCCGTGCGATATCCCAGCCTGGGGTGACGAAAGCTCGGCCAGCAGACGCGCCGAGCCACCCTCCTCGGTCGTGGATGAAGAAACAAAAACGAAAAACGAAAAAAAAAAAAAAAAAAAAAAAACACATCGACGACGTTCTTCTTTGTCACGAAATCTTTTTCCCACACTTGACGAGGCCAATCCTTCTCTTCTCGTGCCTTTTTTTTTTTCCCTCGCTCAATCTATCGAGGTTTCGAGCTTCGAACCCACCCACTCCTCGGTTTACTAGGAAATCGCGTTCGAAACCCGTTCACGAGCTGGAACGAAAATAATTGCGTCGTGATTTCATTCCCTCGTCTCTTTTCGAGTCTTCCGGCGTGCCTCCGTCTCCTCCCCCTCGCCCCCCTCCCCCACCACCGCCGCTGTTCGCCGTGCTGGGGTGCAGCTTTGCTCCACTATTTACTCTCTTTGCTAAAGCTCGAGAGAACGGGGGTGGGGGTGGAGGTGGGGGGGATTGGCGCCGCGACCGAGAGGGCATAAATCCTCGCGGTGGGATCGTCGTCGGAAAATAAGATAAAGTCTAAGGGATAAGGGAGTCAGTCTCTTTGCTGCGTCGAGTCTCGCTGAGGTGGCGAGGGCGCCACCCCGGAAAAAATTGAACCACTGGGCGGAAGCGGAAAGTGAAGGAGAAGAATAAAAAATAAAAAAATATAAAAAAACGGGGGAAAAAAAAAGAAAGGCAAATTCTCGAATAAACACATCGGCGGCTCTTTATGGGCGGCACTTTGGCGTATCCTCGAGTGCGAAGAACGCGCGAATCCGTCTCCGCTGTGCAGTCGTCGAGGTTCCATCGTGTCGTTACGGCCCCGCTTTCTTTTTGTGTACCGCTCGCATTATTAACTCAACCACCGGAAAATGTCAACGGGGGACCTCCTTATCTTTTTAAACCCTCAACCCCCCGCCCCCTCCTCACCCTGTGCCGTTGCTTGTTCTTTATTTAACCGGCGGAATCGGTGTGGGACGTCCTGTCCCAAAGCTTAGAATGGAATGAAATATAATTTATTGAGCGATAACAATTTCATTTCTCGATCTCCAATATTTTTCACTGAAATAATTATTGATTCACTTTGGATTCATTTTAAATTCAGTTAGTATCATGTATATTCTACACACGTTAAACAATTGTAATTTCATATCATGATTAGCAATTATATTTATCTCAATTGAGTTATCGTTGTGATCAATATTCGGAATAAATTCAAAATAATTGGGGGAACAAAAAGTAACAATAACTTCTTCCACGCGGTCCCCGTAGTGACACACGATGTTCCAACCGTGGAGTCTAAAAATTTTCAAAACGTTTTAATCGGTACGCTTCTTCCGGCAACGAGTTACCCTTTTCGACGTAAGGAAAGGGAGTTATCGCATCGAGGTTCCGACTAAAACTACACAGACACGAGAAGGGAGTAAATGAGGCTGGTTTCGTGAACCAGCATCGGCACGGTAGCCCCGCGGCTGAAGTCTGAAAGATAAGGTGGCCTCTCGCACTCTTCTCTCGTCCACAACCCCCATCTCGCCAGATCCACCACCTAAACCATCCCCCCCTCCCCTCCTCGCCCACCCTCGCAGGACGGTCTGCCTTCTCCTAGATTATGGAATGGCACTTTAATTACACTAATGGGAGAACCAAATGTTAATTACAATTCGAAGTCTCAAAGAGAGAGAGAGAGAGAGAAAGAGAGAGCGCGAGGCGATCGTGGAGCTTCCACGAGGGGTGGTCCAAGGGTGTGAGACCTGCGAATGAGATTTTGCAGAGGGTTTCACAGGCTCTATTTCCCTCTCTCTCTCTCTCTCTCCATCTCTTTCTCTCTCTATCCGGATTAGTATTATTTAATTGAAAATACCCTCTCGCCGATGAATCGACCCAACCCCTTTGGCCAGATTGAAAGCTTCTGCCGATTTTGTATTCCCACTGTGTACACATCGATCCGGATCAGATCCTTTCTTCGTCACGTCTGCTGTCTCAGGCTTGAACCCGTGTGCCGCTCGTTTGCACGGCATGACGTTGAATAAAAAATAAGTTCACTCGATTGTGTTGCGAAAATAGATGGCTTGGTCTTTCGGATGCGAGACACCCGATGGATATTTCGAGTTTATCGATGAACACAACGTGAAGCCATCGTCGCTGCCGAGCGTCAAACGCGTGTATAATGGATATCGATGCAGCTGCCTGGGTGTTAAACGCGATGTACGATGGGAAGGAGGAAGAGCGTTGTTGATCGTTTCGGTTACGCGAAGCACTCGATTTCCAAAGGGGTTGGTGGCCGCGCCGGTTGGCTCTGTGGACCTCACTCGCGTTCTCACGTTCGTTCGTTACAGAGGCCGATGGCCCTACGGCGCTACCACTCCGGTCGTAACGATGTAACAGCTTCCGCATCGACGCGGTGTATAAACAAGCCATAACTGTTTTATGGAACCCCTACGAAAGCTCGGGGGTTCGCGCGGCGGGGAACGACATGTCAGCGGAGGTTGCGGTGTGCCACCTCGCGTGGTTTCTTCACCGGTGGAGGGGTGAGTTAGCTCGACGAGACAGTTGATGGTGAGGGACACCCCCGTTCAACGAAACATATGTATATATGTTAAAATTTATATACATATATTGTAGTATGCTCGTGCGCTCGTGTTTGAGGCTTCGAGTAACGGATAATTCTTCGGGGTTGTTTTTTAATCTGTTATTGCTGCGAAGCTGCTTGATAAACTGATGGATGATTCGTTTCCGATGGTAAAAAAAAAAAAAAAATTTTTTGATATCCTGTGGAAAACGATGGTGGAAGTCAGACAGATTTTTTTCACACCAACATTATTTTTCTTATTTTTATTTTGTCGAGACTTGGGTGCGAATAGTTTTGTAAAAGCTCATGTTCGGTATCGATGGCCGAAGCTACGGCTGTGAGACCGTCGGTGAGGGGGAGGATGTTCAATTTAAACTTCTACGGTTGGTTACGTGTCGGGATTTCAATGTGCAAAACGCGTATGCCAAACTTTTTCCCACGAACCCTTCGGAGTTTTGTGACCCGCCACTCGAGCGTGGCGATCGTTTCTGTCCCACGAGCTTTTTCGTCTTGCGACGTAATTTCATACCTCCCGACTACGCGACCTATACCCACTCCGCCCTCTTCCTCTCTCTCTCTCTTTCTATCGTACTTTCGCCCATGCAGGTATTCGTGCTGCACAAAATTCCGATGCCAATTTCCACCACAAAAAAAGATGAAAAAAATTGTCCATCCACTTGAATAGAAAGAAAAGACAAAAAAAAAAAAAATTATCACCGCGAAACTTTGTGTTTCGACGAAAATTTCAGTCACGCGAATGCCACATAAATTC
This sequence comes from Diplazon laetatorius, assembly GCA_963662125.1. Classification (NCBI taxonomy): domain Eukaryota; kingdom Metazoa; phylum Arthropoda; class Insecta; order Hymenoptera; family Ichneumonidae; genus Diplazon; species Diplazon laetatorius. Next base: position 3,747,655 of record OY759165.1, on the reverse strand, counting down.
CTAAAAATTCCGGAAAAAAAAAATCATAATAATCCTTCCGTTTTCGTTGTGCAAGCATTGAATTCAGAAAGTCCCGATGTGATGTCCTGCGGCCGGAAAGGGCAACAGTGAGAGAGATTGATTTTGCATGCGACGAGGATTGGATGGCGGGTGTTTGAGAAATTGGACGGGCTCTCGATGTTGGCCTTTCGACGTTCCCGACTACTTCAACTTTTCTTCCGGCGAAATCCCCCCCCCTCCTCATCCTCCTTCTCCTCGTGCCCCTGCGACGAGCTTTTACACGGGATTTTTCCACATGGCCATATCCTTCGCGTTCGGTCCCTACTCGCACACACGTCTCCATATCTCGCCCTTTCGAAGCCCGGCCACACCACTTTTGGCGTCTCGCGTCTTCTCGTTTACCGGCACTATATATACATATAGGGATATATATATATATATATATCTATATACGTTTCGTATATTCGATCGTGTACGTACTCGAACGGCGGCAGAAACGGGACGTCGCAGTTTCTGGCACTTTCGTATCTCATCTCGGATATCGAACGGTAAAATATCGAGCCCGGATGAGGGTGAGAGGATGAGGAGAGGCGAGGCTGGAGCGATTTGTGAGAGATCCTCGTGAACGTATTTACGAGCCCGTGTCCGTCTCGATCTCACGCTCCCTACTTCACTTCTCTTCATAACACACGTAAATCCTCGTCGTAGCCAATCGATGCTTCTCGTGCGTATTATACCGCGTGTATACGCGGTTGAAGCTTCTGCAAGCTCGCCCCCGCCCCGCCCCTCGCGTCCACTCTCGATCGTAACAAATAAATAATCGTCGAGGGAGTTGCAAAAAGTTCCAATGATTTCTGCGAATAATGTCGAACGGAAAATCGTGATCGAAGCTTTCGAGGGCTTTGCCAATCCGTGACGAGTGGAGAGAATGAAAAAAAAAAAAAACAAATAAAAACAACGAAATAAGACAGAAAGGTCGAATTAACGCCTCTCGAGCTTACCACATTGCGTGGCCGGATGAATTCGTGGCCGAGCTTTTGATTCACCGGTTCGAAAAAAAAAAAACCAAAACTTTTCGACGCTTTCGGACGATATAACGCAGTCCCGTCTAGTTCGTACGCGATCTCCGGGGCTGCGGAGAATCCGTGAGTTATGCCGATCACGAAATAACCCCGTGGCCAGGGGTGAGGGCGGACGTAACGTCGCATCCCCTTTAAACCAGCCCGAGCGTTCATCCCCGCCCCGGGATCGGTCTCTTTATCACGTATTTTTGCGAGGATTATCGCTGCTCGCGTGAAAAATACATTGACATGGTCATTCGATTGTTGAAAGAATATATATGTATAATATATATATTTTTTTTGCCGATGTGATTCGATCATCAAAGTCAACGATGAGGGTGAATGAATTTTTTTTTTTTCGAATAAATCACGTGTAAATGATGGAGCTTGGATGATTTTTGGCGGCTTCTGGGAGTTATAAAACAGAAGGACTGACGTGTGTGGATCGCGAACGAAATGTGGGACCGAGTAAGCCAGCGAGAGAATGATAACCCGAAGCCAAAAAAAAAGCTCGCTGGTGGAGCTTCGGATGTGCGTATGTATATATATTATATACAGAATCACGAAAAAAAAAAATAGTGAGCGGGAAGGGTCGCGTCGCCACCGTGGTGAGGGATGACTGAGCGAGTCGGTTAAACGGGCGTCTTCTTTCATAAATTTCGAGTGAGACTGAGGGGCCACTGTTGGTTCTCCGTTAACCGTCGTCGTTGCAGCTCTCGAGCACCCGGGATAAAGGTTTAGAATAAATCGTTCGGTGCGTTATCCACTCCGACGTTGGGACTACGAGCCATATCTTCTCGCCCTTTCGGCCCTTCTTCTGTTTTTTTTTTTTTTTTAACGTTTTTTTACATTTTTTTACATTTTTTTTCGCACGATTTATACGTTTTCCTTATTCCCACGCGAAGAAACGGTTTCGACGACTCATATTTCAATATCTCCATCGACGATTACTTTACCATTTCGTCGTACTAAAATAACCATCGAATTGATATTGATCGAACGATTTTATTGTTTTCATTAATTCATTGTTTCAGCTGTACCTGAGCAAAACTCGTCAGGCCAATCTCACCCACGAGATTCAAGCCTCGCTCTCACGAACGGTCAGTCCCAACGCCCACCGACAAGGTAAGACACTCGATTACTTTTGCAAACTTAATTTTTCTGGTTTTTCATTTATTTTTTTTTCAATTTTTTATTTCAATTGTTTTTTTTATTGCGCGTTTGAGAACAACCCGGGTTCCAGCCACGGATTTGGATCACGTGTAGGGGTGGACGGTTGTGCTCTCGGTCGTGTACTCCGACGGCTGCCCCTCGTCGGTCTGCATAAATATTCTAATAACTTTGAAAACTAATATGATTGCTACTACCGGGAATAATATTTCGCGGCGACGTTGACGTACGGTACGGCGTACGAGATATGCTCACGAAAGTGCCTCCAGTGGTTGACTCTCGTCGTACACGGGTCAATGCAACGAATACCGTCGCTGATTAAACTTTGATTAAATTCGTCTGCGGCGTCGCCCTCGAAACGATAGAAAAATAAAAATCTCACGAATAACCGAGCTTGATGGTACATTTTTCTTATTATTGCACAAACGCGATTCGGACAACAGTTACACCTGAAAATTCATGAAACACTCATGATCTATGGTTAAAATACTTTTCCAATATTTTTGCAATCCCGTTGACTCACTTGGTCGAATGTCCAGTCTAACAATGCATTTTCCACTTGTCATACTCTCTTCTTCCTCGACCGGGAATCAAGGCTTTCGCAGCGATATCGTTTCACGAGATTTTCATCCGCGAAAGCTCGGCCTCAGCCGGGGCATCGAAAGGGCTATTCCACAACCGGAAACAAAAGCCCGACGTTTCAATTAGGTCCCTTATTAGTTAGCGATAATAGGCGAGTAGCTACGAGAGAGGTTGCCAGCTGTTCCACTAGCTGGCCACACACACACACACACCGTTCATCGTCCTCCAAGCTCAAAACCCCACGAGTTTGCAAGCTCTGGGGGAACCCGCACCGGGCCTTCTATTCCAAGAGGGTTAGGTCTGGTGTACACTGGTAGACTGGCTCCCACTGCCGTTACTTCACCTACCCAAAGCCTTCCAGTGCTTACCGACGGGGTTACGTTAGGTCCGTCGGCTTGTTTGCGTGGGGTCCGGCTCTTACGATATTAAGGGCTGACTAGGCACTCACCACCGAAAACCAGTCGTCCACCTTATCCCCATTGCACCCCCCCCCCCCCGAAACCCGCGTGTCTCGTTCCTAACCAACTCTCTGCAACAGCCAAGCTTCGTCGTTAGGTCGCTTCTAAGCTGTGCACACCGCTGTGGCTCACATGTACATGTTACGCTCACCATCGGGCCGGGCATACGAATTGGGTTCACAGGTCGAGGGTTCGAAGGTGCCGGGTGAGAAAGCCGCAGGGTTCGACGGCGAGGACGATGACTGACCTCTGTCGGGCGTCGTTAGGTCGATTGATTCCACCGCCTTGTCTCGTTTGCAAAGTGCAAGATCCCGCAGACTCGTCCCCGGAATTTCACACGTAAATAAACGTGGAACGAACGACGGTCGACAACGAAAGTGATAAAGCTCGAGACAAAGCTGGCCCCGGTTGAAAAGCTCGCATTTGGATATCCCGTGCATTGTGAGCGTGAACGCGTCGTCGCCGGTGGGTTTTGGGTTATCGGGAGATGGCGGTCGACTGCGGCAGCAGTCGCCTGTGGCTCGCCGCAGAACGATCCTCTCGTAGCATTTCGAGGCTGCATGTACACGTGGCTTTGACTCTTACCGACACCGCGGAGAGAACTCGGGGGGCCGAGGGGGGGCGGGGGTCGAGCGCAGTTGGTTAGCCCGGGTGGTTTCCACCAGCTCGGAACTGACGAGGGTGAGAGGCGCAGTGGGATTCTGTCGGGAGCGAAGATGCGGTGGAGGTTGTACGTGTAGTTGAACTCGAGGATGGAGTTCGCAACATCTTGTATTGTCAACCGGGCTACGCGATTAATTCATAATTGTGCTGATGCCAGTTCAACGGCTACCGCAAACCTTCGCCACCGACTTTGTCACCTCAACGATTCGCTTGTTCATTCATTAATTTGTTTCTTTGGATTTTTTTTTTTTTTTTTTTTTTTTTTTGGGAAAGTTAATCGGTAAATTATTCTCGTAATTTTCAGGGTTCCCGTACCTTCGGAGAAAGAAAAGTGAAACTTTGGAAGATTAATCGTGTGTCTGTCGTCTGTCAGACAGTCACAACCGATCTTCTCAGGAATCATGTGACGCATGAACTTGGAGCTTGACATGGTACATCTTATTATCACACATGTTTTGCACCGGTTGACATTTTTGAATATTCGTATGAGAATCGAAGAGGGGGGAGGGGCAGTTGGGTACTCGATATGTGGAAAAAAATTATATATCATGTGGGGTATCATTCAAAAGGACCTGTTATGTGGGATACAATATTTTTTTTTTTCATAATTTCAAATAGCATATTTCGAAAGCTACTGAAAATTATGCAAAAATGGAGGATTCTCAACATCATCTGTATTTCGAAAACTAATGGACTAGAAATAAAAGAAAATCACGGAGTATAGCACCTTACGTCAAGATTACCGAAAAATTATCACGAAGGTCCTAGATCCTAAAGATCGTAGAACATAAATTTTACAAACTCGTCATTTTATTTGCGGTCGACTGCGAGGTAAGGTAGAAGCTGTAGGAGGTGAAAAAAATATATATGATACTGTTGATTCAACATTTATTTAACGTGATGGAACGAATGACATTTTTTTTTTGGTTTTTTTTACTCAATTTTTTTTTCTTTTTCGAAATTCGGTATTAATTGATTTATCAGAGGTAAAAGGTGACTGCGTGATGGGTAAAAAAATGAATGTGAAGGGCTCGCTCCGGGACGGTCTATGAAACGACGCGGGGAAGGGTGAAAAAGGGACGAGAGAGTATAAGGCAAATGTATATATACAGTGAGAATGTAATTTCGCGGGAGAGTGGAGCGCGAACGAGCCGAAATAAAACAGTGATATCGAGGCGTTTCACGCACGAGCAAGAACGTTTAGCAGATTCAACGTGCGTGCCACGGCAACTCCCGTGGCAGTTTTTCCCTCTCCCACATCTGCCACGCCGGTGGAACCGTTACTCGGTGCGTGCGAGCTTTTACTCTCTTTGACTCGTTCGTTTCTCCCCTCGTTGAAAAATACTGCTGCTGCTGCTGCTGCTGCTGCTGCTCTCGCTGACACCTGTAGCTTCGACGGCAGCAGGCCCGCATCGCGTTCTACATACGTACAACACATGAGAAAAGGCCACCGGCATAGCGAGGGGCTCGACGCACATCGTGGGGGGTCGGAAAAAAATAGAAAAATAAAATGTAATGAAAATCGTGGCAACGTCAAAGAGAATTGAGTCGCGTTGGTGGAAATAAAAATATTGTGGCAAAACTGATGATTGTTTCTTCGGGATGATTCGAGTTTTTAAGAAACCGGAAGTGAGATATTGATCAATTAAAAATAATTCAATCAACGTAAATTAATTGATTGGAATTTTTTTTCCGTCATTTTAATTCATTTGTTTTCGGTGTGAAGTTTTTTTCGTTTATCCGAGAGGAATTCTCTTCGGTGTCCGGTGATAAATCAAGTTTTGCACATTGGTTTTTTCTTTCGTTCTAATGACATTGACGAAACTTGATTACGAGCGGGAGGGGAAAAAATTGAAATAAAAATAAAAATTCTCGGTCGAAAGGATGAAAAATCGACGATGAGTCAGAGATAACGAAAGATCGGGGACGAGCGGGGTCATGGTGAGAATCACCGTTGGCTCCACAAGTGGCGGACTTTACGGGACTTAAGATTAATCCCCATAATTACCCGATATCCCGGACTAGCCCCCGTGTGGGCGAAACCGTGAGCGTAACCACCTCTCGACGAGAACGGTCTGGCCTTTATTTCGGTTTTTACACGGGTCGTGAGCTTTTCCACCGTGTCCGTACGTCGTGGCGGTGTCCCCCCATCCCCAGTCTCTCCGTGGCAAAGCTCTGGTGTCTCTCGCCACGGGGGGTCCGCGACCATGAAGATCATTATCAGGTGACAAGTCTGCGGTCATTCGTTACGACCGCGTGTCGCACGTTTTACATCCCAACGGACCGGAAACATAGTTCCATCCATCTTCCTTCTACGCTCTTAATCCTTTCCCCGTCCGATCAGCTTTCACAATTTCTAAATTACAAAAAAAAAAATAATATTCATAAATATTAATTATTAAATAAAGCGAATAAAACTGTACGAGACGATAAAAAATAAATAAAAACCATTGCAATCCAGGATGATGAAAAAAAAAGCACGGGACAAATAACAGAGCTTGCGGTAATTTTGGGTATCGCTAAATCGTTCGTCATAACTTCGTACAATAGTAAACCGAGTCCGAGAGTCCGAGTGAGAGAGTGATAAAGAAAAGCTCGGGGCGATCGTCGATATCGCCAGTCCGAAATCGGGCGTCGCCCGGCACTTCCGGTCGACCCCGCGGCTTTCTCTATATACCCCGTTGGCCGGACAATAAGAATCGATATCTTAATTAGCGAGAGAGACTCCGGAGAATCGTTCCGGCTTGGTTGGGCGCTTGGTTTCGTCGCTGGCTGGCAAAGCTCCGTGGCAAAGCTCCGGTCTCCGTGCTCATCGAGTTCCTTGTCCGTGGCTGGGGAACCGCGGCGAAAGCTCGAACGGGTGGCACGGCGAGTCCCCAGCGGGGGGGGGAAGGACGAGGGTACGAAGGTGGTTCAGGGTTGGACTGTTGGCTCGAGAGGGTGCCGAATGAGGAGGAGGTAGTCGGGGGTTTGTGCGAGTGGAACGAGATCCGGACCGGGAACCGGGGGACTGGCGGACGCTCGACCGGAAGCCCGAGTCTGCGGAACCCTCCGAACCTCGAGCCGAGCGTCCCACCGGAAGCTCTATTCACGCCAACCACCGTCCCCACCCTTCATACCCCGCGAACCTCCATCTCTTTTTCACCAACCGCGTCCACGTAAGCGCGATCCTTCTCTCGCCGCGTCCACCATTTTACCTCCGATGTTCTCTTCACATGCGTCAGCTCCTCGTTCGTCGTCACCGATACGTTTCTGAATAAACAATGCTTTCCCGAGCAGTCAGTCAGCCTGTGGACGAAAATACAGACAGGGGCGCGAAAACGAAAAAAAATAAAAATAAAATAAAACAACTACAACAACGACAACAAAAACATCAACGAAATTCGTATCTGGACAGGTCGGGTTTTCGGGTGAAATAAAATGTTGCAGGTGCAATGACCTCAACGAACAAACAGTCATTCGACGAATGATCGAAGCTTCGTTAATTTCCTAATTCACTGAACGATGGAAAGTGGAATAGTGAAGAATCTCAATGACAACCTAATCCGTATTGGGTGTCTGATCCGCACGTACGATTTCCACTGCCTCCCACGACGGATGATTCGTTCGCGCTCGGTGGCTGATGGGATTCGTTCCTCGCAACGTTTTACGATGACCGATATGATCTCATTATTTTCATCCCCCCCGCGTACGATTATATATCGCGTCGAACCAATGTGAATACGTCATTGACTGGGTTTCCAATCAACTTATTTCGTCTTTCGATTATCAACGTGTTTGTTTTCGTGATCGAGCTAATGCGATTGATCGATGGTGGATTCTCCGTCGGGGTTGGATGTAAAAGCTGGCAATTATTATTCCGTCGTGGATGGCGATTTGGCAAGGCTCAATCGAGAGACGGAATAGCGAGGGAAGACGTTTGGAAAGACGAGGAAACCCAATTTCGACGAGGGGTATTTGCTCTAACCTGACCGACCGTTTCTACGGTCCGGCAGGGTGTGCGCTACGTGCGACACTCCCTCCTCTCTCTCTCTCTCTCTGTGACCTCGCGTTAATCACTAAAGGCCTTGGTTCGTAGAACCGGCGAGAAAGCTCAGTCCTTCGTGATGACCAGTCACCTCGTGGCCAAGCTGTGTGTAGTTGACCGCAGATACTGAGTTCGCACCGCGTCGTCTTTGCGCCACCGGGTCTTCGTGGATTCTCCAGTCGATTCACCCGACCGGGCAACGAGGGTTAAACCCTTTGACTCGATAATTAATTCTCGTCTACGAATAGCGTATTTCGAACTCTCAATGAATTTCAACGTCACGGAAACCAACGAAATACGGAATTGAGCATTTGAAATAAATCGAAACTGAATATTCGAAAAACACTTTTGGTTGTCGGAAAGTTGAAAAAAAAAGTAATGATAATAATCACGACTGAACGAGTCATTTTCTGGGAAATAACGTTTTTTGTAGATATGAGCGAAAACGTCAATTATCCGACAACTTTTCTTGGCAGCTGCCAATTACAGTATTGGTAAATTTTTTTCATTGCAACTTTTGGGCAATGGCCGAAAAACAGCTTTTCAAGTTTTAAATTCGATTTTCATAGACATTCGAGGGTCAGAATGGAAAAATAATATAGTTTCCGAAAAACTGGGACAATGTCACGTCGAAAACAGATCGTAAATATATTTTTTTATCAAGAACCTATATAAAAAAATATCCGTAAAAAAAATATACATGAAAATAATTAAATCGACAGCCGCGAAAATAATATTTTTAAAAAAATCCGAAAAAATGTGGAAATTTGTTTTTCAACATGCACTTCAAGCTGCGTGAATGTCATGAATATGTTAGATTTTCAAGCCCAAGGCTGTTCGATAATTGGCGTTTTCGCTCATTTTATTTTTATTTTTTCGGTTATGTCTCCGAACGTTTATTCGATGAGCTTGTGCTCGTGTTTTATTGCATGGTCGTGCGAGCGAGCGACGGTTACGAAGCTCAGCCGAGATCCTCCGACACCGTAGGTGGAAGGGTTACCGGTGCCCCGGGGCCAAAATCAAATCGAATCGCGTTGCAAGCCCAACGATAGAAGCGCGCTACCGTGTAGCGAGAATCTCGCGCAACTCGCTCGTCTATCCAAACGATACGTATAAGCTCGTCTCTTCTGGCTGTCTCGCTCGTCGATTTCATCCTGGGCCGAAGCTCCTCGCACTTGCACAGCTCATGCTCTCTCACTTGCACTCTGTGATCTCTCCTATCTCTCTCTCTCTCTCTCTCTCTCTCTCTTGCCTCGAGCAAATATTCGAGAGTATCCGCGCCCGGCGGGCTTGTGTACGCTTCCTAATCGCTGTATTAACTGGATTCGTCGACCAGAGATCCAGCTCGAAAGCTCACTGTTATTGGCAAATTAGGACTGATTCCACTCGGTAAACCGAGAATACGAATTTCCGCCCTCCGCACGATATCCAACCGCGACTCGTTCGTTGACAACACGAACCGACGATTGCTCGCGATTTATTTTGCCTCGAGACGAGCTTTCTTTCGTTATTGCGTTTGGGGTCGTTCGTGCTTTCTTTCGCGGCCCGCCTCGAAACATCTGAACGAAATTTTCGTGCAAGGAAACCATTCCGTCGAGCCTTGTATAGTCGAGCAAGGAGATACGGACGTTACCGGTCAGACGCACAAGACAACCGTCGGCTATAGCCGCGTATCGTTTGTTGGTTTTGCGGTTTACCGTTAACGCTGCACTCGAGCTTTTCCGTTATCCATCCTCCAACCCTTATTCATCGCGGGGAGGGGGGATCTCCTTCCCCCGGAATATCCTCTGTGGGAAAACGCGGTGAGGCACGCGGTTTTGCTTTTCATCCTCGGTTTCGTGCAAACTGCGAGAGACCCGAAGTGTTGTGGAAATTGGGGGATGGTTATCAAGAACCTCGGGTTTCTCACTGAATTATGATTATTTTTCGAATTCGTTTTTTCTTTTTCCTTCCCATTGCGGTTGTGTTTTTGTTTTTTTTTCCGAGGGGGTCGTCTTATGTGTATACCCATTTTTGAGGTGATTAGTTTGGGAATTAAATTTAGAAAAAAAGGTTTTATGTACAGTGTTAGTATTTCACAGTTACATTTGTAGACGCTTGAAGCAACATCTTAGATTTTTTCGAAACGTTTCGTTCGAAATTGTACAAGATATTTAATGTTGCGCAGGTCAACGGAAACAAACTTTTTTTAATCCTATTCTCTACGAATGTGGTTATCGTTCGACACTTTATTTTTTTTCATCGTTTCATAATTACTATTTTTCCGGATCACGAGTAGTGAACATTTTATTGTAAAAATCGAAATACTGTCTTTGAAGCGGCGATAGTTTGTAAATTTTTTTTACAATTTTTTATCGGAGGGTCGAATGATAACCAAACATGTTTTGATGTAACTGTAAAATACTAACACTGTATATTTAACCATTTTTTCGAAATTCCATCCCCCAAAATGTCACATAGAAAATGGGTGTACACATGAGAAGATTCCCCTAATTCTTATTTTTCCTCTTCGAATTATTTATTTTTCCTCGCGTGATTTTCATTCTTACCTCGATCATTTTTATCGTCGTGAGGGGTTGGAATTGTGGTTTACAAATTTTTTTTTGAGATTTTTCGGCCGAGCGAGGGGTGCGCCGTGAGGTGACGTAATTATACCAAGATTAATACCGAGCCTCGAGGTTTCGTTAACCGCGAGAGGCTCGCGGTGCTTTTATCTCGTGGCCGAATCCCATGATCTCTCCATGGTGCGACCTTTCTGTGCTCCGGAAAGTAATTCGAGTGGGACGACAGAAGCAGCAGCAGCAGCAGCAGCATCAGAAGCAAGGAGACCCGTTTTAAATATTACTTATCCCCGACAAACTTGGATTTGCTCTGCTCTGTGCTCTGCCCTCTTTCGCCTCGGGTGATCGTCCGACTCTCAACCAAGTTTTCCAACCCGGTTAGGGGGGGGGGGGGGAGGAGGAGCAAAGAAGAGACTCGATAAATTAACCACGAAAGCGACCTTATCCACTCGGTCCTCGCAATGTAGCAGACACGATTGGTCTCTGCAGCGAGCAATTTTGTGAATTTTTTTCTATTCATTCTGATAAATTAAACGAAAACAATTATTTTGATCGAGTGATTATTCAATTGATTCATCATTACACTGAGAAATAATTTTTATAAATCAATCATCAAATGATTAAATAAACAAAAGAATAAAAAAAATGTCTAATACTTTTCGAATACGTAAATAAATAAATAAATAAATAAATAATATTTGTCAATTAATTCAGCATTATTATTGATTATCAATATTATTATTCACCAATTTATTCAATCAGTTGATAGATATATAAATATATTGCATTCATCAAATATATATTTAACATTTTGTTTTCGTACAATTAATTTTAATAATTTTTTTTCGTACAATTAAAATTATTGCAATTAATAGTAAAAAAAAACAAACGCATTCCGTCTCACTTCATGCTTTCCGTAAAGAATATTCACGTTTTTTTTTCGTCTTCGACGTTGCAAAGTGAAGCGAAGACGGTGGTGGTTGACTTTCTTCGTTTTCCAACCCAATCGCAGTCGTGAGAAAAGCTGGCTCGGGGTGATTCTCTTCTCGCCCCGTCGCCGAGTTTCTGGCCCGAGCGGCAAAGAGAATCGTCGGGGCCCCGGCCACGCACCATTCAACCCCCTTCGGGCGTCGAGCCCAGGCTCTTTCTTTTCCGGGTGGTCGCGGGGCATGGGCAAGGGGGGAGGTTGGAGGAACGTCGAGACAAGGGGTTGGCGGGCAGACTGCTCCGTCGCTGTTCCCGGAGACAATGATATCGCGAGACCAGAGAGAAGAGAAGAGCGAGCGAGAGAAAGAGAGAGAGAGAGAACCACCGCTTTACAACTCCCGACGGGCCCCCCATCGCCCGACCTTCGTCTTCGCGGTTTCCGCGACGCTTCGCACGCAAGTCCGCGCGAGACCGCCGCCATTCCCGTCCGCGGGTACGCTTACCCGTGCGAAATTAATATCATAAATAATATCGTAAAAATACAGCCCCGTGAGGGGGTTACCAGCACCGCCTCCGTTCACCAACGCGAAACGTCGCAAAGTGCCTCCGGTCTCGGGGCGGTCGTCCTTCGTCCGACTCAACCCCTCCCACCCTTTTCCGCGTTTCTTGTCTCGGAGCCTCTTGAGAAAATGCGATAAAATCTCGGAAGAAAACTAAAACATAAAAATAAAATGAAAAATTAGAAAATCAACTCTCAGGGTATTATAAACATATTTCTGTATGTACATGTACGTCATAGATAACGGTGGTCGTGAATTAAAAATCTTTAAACTCGATGAAATAGTTTGGAAAATGAAATTAAAAAAAAAAGAAACGATGAGTAGGTACAAAATAATATATAATATTTTAATACGTGAAAAAAAAAAAATAATAATAACAATAATAATAAGTTCTAGAAAATACGTTTTTGGAATATACCAGAATAACAGCGCTCCCATTCACAATACATTTAAACAAAAATTCGTCAAAATACCTGAATGTATATACTTTTCATTAAAAGAAACTTAAATTCAATCGGAGAAACAGTTTTTGAGATAATAATTGCCAAAATTCACCCATTTTTTCCGGCAATCTACACAGTTGTGTAGCCCCTTAATTCAAGATTATCAAACGGCATCTTTCGTCGAAGTTTTAACGTCGTTGCTCGTAATTTGGATGATACTCGGTGTGGTATCCGTGCATCATCACGGGCTCATGTGTTATCCCCGCGAGTACACGATAGCTTGCCACGACGGAAGCCAAAGGCCCGTTACGCGTTTCCCGCACTCCGTCCGACCCCGCGAGATGCCTCGTCCCGACTTTACGCCTCTCTCGCGCGAATGGCAATATAATCACCGTGATGGCACAAAGCAACGTGAACGCGTCTACAACAGCCGGCGGCGCGTACGAGACGCTTCGCCGTTCCAAAAGGGTTGACGACGATGGTGAATGAGAGGAGGCCGGGGGGGGGGGGGGGGGTTGACTGTTGCACCTATGTGTGCCGCCGCGTTCCTCGCCATCAAATGCTGATGATACAGAGGCGATATGACGACGTGGGTTATACGTCGCGAGCGTGAACCGGGCTAATTCGTGGCTCATTGTCGAGCGTCTCCACCCTCGTACGTTTGTTCCGTGAGAAAACGATGAAACTATCGTGAGCCACTTGAGCAACCAACAGGTAGCACAACTGTTGTGAAATAAGATGGAATCAAGACAGTCATCACAATGCGCGATATTCTTGTGGTAAAAAATATAGGTGGCGAAAAATTCAATCATGAAAAAAAAAATTAAATCAAATTAAAAATATTTTCTTTTTAAATTTAATTTGATTCAAACACAGGTCAAGGGTAAATTCAACTTGCACGCCAAGTGTTGCCTACCATTTTTTTTATTGCATCATCGCAGTTGATCGCAAATAAAATAATAAGTTTGATGCAGAATTAATTTCTAGAAATTCATGAAAATTCAGGTCTTCGGTCACTATTTTTGATTTTTCTATTGTTACTTTAGGTCCAATCGTTCGGGAGATACGGGAGGCGGGGGCAAAATGCGCTGTTTTCCCATATTTTTTGAAATTTTTTTTTCTACACATGCTACTTGAAATAATGAAAAACAAAAATCCATATTATTATTATTATTATTATTCATATTATGATTATTATTATTATTATTAATTCTATTTTCAGTATTATTATTAATTATTATTATTATCATTTAAACAGTGGTGGTAAAATTTACCACGGACGAATGGTAATATTCGTTATATTTGATAATGCGTATTGTATTAAGGGATGAGAAGGGTGAAACGGAAGACGTGAGGTTTGATTGAGTTTTTGGTCGAGTGCCAGAGAGAGCAGAAGAGATTTCTCGTCACGGTGTGATCTTCGCTGGGGATAACTGGATTTTCAAAGGTTTAGTCATTGGAGTTGCACAAACGGTTGGGCAAGCGGTTTTGTGCGTTTCGATTCCTCTCTTTCTCTCTCTCTCTCTCTCTCGCTCTCGTTCTCTTATACAAACGGCACGATGCGCGAGAGTTACGAGACTCGTGAATCGTCGAGTCTTTCACGTCCTCTTTCTCAAACTCGGAAAAGCAGAAACTGAAAGACGAACGCGACAGAGCTTGAAGCATCGGTCCGAGGAAAGACTGAGGCAGCAGTGAGAATCGTGGGGTTCGGGTGGGGTGGGGGGGGGGGGGGGGGTATACACCCGGGGCTGCCACTTAATGGAATTAAAAGTATGCTCGAGGAGATAGCAAGATCTCTTGGTAGACGTTTATCTCGGTGAGTAAGCTTCGTCCGTAACCAAGCCGTCTCTCCACCTCGTCCGCTTTTCGTTGCCACCAAGCTGCCGCAAGCTCTCGCGACCAACCGACCAACCCTTTCCTCCCCCCCCCTCCCCTCGCCCACCCAGTCACAATTTCATTTTAATCGCAACTACGTCCGACGCAGCACCAAAAAAAAATTAGAATATCAATTCATTTATTTTTGTTCTTTCTTTCGCGTCTTGTATAATTCAAAAATAATACAAACTAGACGGCAATTTTTTTGTTACGGTACATATTTGTTGATCAGCTAAGTTAAGTCAATTGGAATTATTATTATTATTATTATTATTATTATTATTGTTATTATTATTATTATTATTATTATTATTATTATTATTATTATTATTATTTTCTCGTTACTATAATTTTTTTGTCAGCATTCGTATTGAAATTTGCATATTCGCGATTAAATCGCAACCGTTGTGGCGAGCTAGTGAATTTGACGAGAAGACTGCATAAAGCTTTTGCGAAACGTGTAGCATTCACGGCTGAATAACCGCAGCCGCGTCGTTATCACCGTACTTCCGGTTGCGACGACGTTTCGCGAAAGGTACGGAACGGAGAATGGTACGCGAGGACGGGGTTGGGTTGGACTGTTGAACGTAAAACCGCTGTGAGAGGGGCGAGGGGGTGGTTGACGCTCGGAAACGTACGATATATGGGTAAATGGGTCAGAAACTATGGTCCTGCGAGAATTTCCGAGCCATGTAACACGCGCAACCAAGCCAAATTGCCTCTCCCCCTCACCCCCCTGCCCGCCCCAAGCCAAATCGTTCGGGACAGACACACACATGCGACACAACAATAACGCGAAATTTTAATGTCACGATTTTGAACAATATCACGAAAGATTTTATCTCTCAAAAGCTCACCGGAGCTTGTAGGTAAATACGGTCACAGCGGTGTGTGAAATAATCGTAAAACCCCAGCACTGATTGTAAAATTGTGATAAACAAAAAAAAAATCGCTTCAACCGAATTTCGATACGGTAATCGTCGCATGAAAAATGGTCGCAGTAGCGTGGAGCAAGAAAAAAAAATTACGAGATTGTTGGGAGAGAAGCGAGGTTTTGTGGTGGGAGAAGGTTCATGATATTTTACTTTCAACCTGGTCCACGGTGTGCACCGTCTCGAGTCCTCGCGGGATTTTAGTGACGTCGTAAAACCCGAGTACATAAGCGAACTCCAGTCAATAACGGACCGACTGTGCTGCTGCTACTGCCGCTTCTGAGCTTTTCGCGACGAAAACTGGTGCGATCGTTTACTCGGTTCTTTCATGGCGGATGGGATTATATGGCTCATCAAGAACAAACAAACAAAAATATCCACACATATATATATATATGTATAGAAACGGAATAAATCAAGCAGTCAAAATTTCGAACTAGCTTTGATTCAGAGAAAGCAAATTGCAAGTTTCAACTTGCGAGGAAACCAAATCAAATTCATTCACAATTTTACTTCTCAGGTCGTGCAAGTTTAAAAATTAGTTTCCGAAATATCAGATGGATCTATGAAAAAAAACTCCAAAAAAAAAAATCCTGCAATATTATCGAAAGCCAGAGAGTTCTCGTGGTCGAGATCGGATCGCGCGAGCCCGTCCCTGTCCGTCAAGATTGGGTCACGTTGAAAATGTTGAGGTCGTTGAAGCTCAGGAATTTCGGTGCTTCGTACTTTTCCTATGTGTGTGTGTGTGTGTCCGTGTGTCCATGTGTCCCTGTCTATGAGCATCGTGTGCCAATCTATCCTGAGCTGCCATCGTCGCCCGGGATGATTAACACGACGTAGAATTTCGCGAAGCTATTCATGGATCGTGTGGCTTCTGGGCAATAGGTACATAGCTTTCGGTCTCGGGTTTCTCGCCGTTGCTTCTCTCCGCGGCCTCAGCTCGTTCCATTCGACTCAGTAGCATCAGCGTGAGACGGCTGCACCGCGAGAAGCGCAAGAGAGAGAGAGAGAGAGAGAGAGCGAGAGAGCAAGAGAGAGAGAGAGAGAGAGAGAGAGAACGCGTTGGATGGCGGTGAGGGGGATGCCAAGAAGATAACCGTTGGCGCAGAACGGGATGAATAATGAAGTAACTCGCACCTTGGGCCGGAAAGGCAACCACCACCACCACCCCGAACCCCTTCCACCCCGCTAACCATCCGATTCCGTTTTCCCTGTGCAACCCGTACCCCTTTCCTCCCCCCTCCCGCAAGCCCTGAGATTAGTCCTGAGTTATGGCGTTAAGATCACATCTAATTGTATCAGTCCAACAGGCTCCTATCTATCTATCCATCTGTGCGAGCAGCCCCGGGCCGGAACAGACCGCCAAGACGGCTACTACCATGTTCCGGCTAACTTGCTTAAAATACCTCCCTGGATGATGCCGTTGCTGCAATCCACCCCCCCCCTCCCGCCCTCTGCCTCCGCCCCGAACGCCCTCGGGACCTCCTTACGCGCCATTGACCGGGACCTTAAACCGCGCCGCAGAGATCACTGCGATTCCACTGCAACAGACAGACACACACACACACACAGAGTCACAAGTACCCACACAGATTCCCGCTCTTCTCGGTCGGCTTAATCTCCCGATCCACTCTCAAATGGACCTCTGGTTAACGTTGCTGAATCTCCGACGGTCTCAGGACAGCCGCAAAATGGCTACTACCATTGCACCCTCAAACGGTCTTATTGGGTCACTGCAATACCGTTACCCCTTAACCCGTATCTCATAAAAATGTCTAAGAATCTTTTGATCTAACCCCACAACCGAATAATATATATTTTTTTTATTTCTACTCGTGTACGAATTTGTAAAATTCAAGATATTTCACGAAATTGCTGGGTTATCCTAAGCACACGCGACCGTGAATTTCATTATTTGGATTGAGATTGTGATTTCTGTTGCGAAATTGACAAATTTGATTTTTCTTTGAATTGCCATGATGGAAACTTACATTGATTTTCCGTGTTTTGTTGTAGAGACTCGGGGGCTGCCAGGCCCTTGATATTCCTCGGGTGGTGTTATCTTTGTTGAAACGTCCGCGAGAGACAGTCCGTAATAGTTTCCTCGAGGCTTTCGACCGCAGCTCGTTCACGTGAACCGAGTCCCCGACTGCGTTTAATACACGTACAGGCGAAACGACTATAGACGCGTTGGGGGGCGGTGGAGCGGGGGTTACGGTGCTGTTTCGGGGTAGTTACATCCCTCGTGCCGTGTACCGGGTGTTCCGCTAACGTATTCATACGGAAACAACGTGAACCTCAGCTTGCGGAGCCATCCACATCCACGAAGATAGCCTTCCAAAGCGTTAAGTGGAAAAGCCCAATAATCGGTCAGACGTTCGTTATTTTTGACGATAAAAGTCTCGAATTTAAATCCACGCGATATCATGTCACCCGGTACGTGTCTAAGACGTTGTATCAGTCGGTTCGAGGTTGCGTGGGAGTCTCAGAACCGTGCAAGAGCGAATTCCAGACCGATCCGGTCGTACCAGGCGACAGTCCGGGCATTAGAGACTTCGGGGATGATCACTGAGCGCCGGGCACTAATCAAGACGCATGATTATAGGCCCCGGAGCACCCCTTGTTGAGAACCAAGAGTCACTCACCCCCCAAATCATCCCCCCCCAAAGTCGTGCCAGGAGGCTTTCCTCACCCTCACGACTCGTTCGCATTGTCCTCCGATCCTAACACTCTGTTCTTCGCCTCTTCCAGCATTTTCGCAAAAGTACATCGTACTTTTTTCGTCTTTCGGAAACTGCTACCCCAATCTTTTTCGAAGCTTTGCGAAATTTTGCGAATAAATCGCCGACATGCGAGTTGAATTTAAATTTCCAACGATTCATCGATTAAATCCAAATTATATGAGAATTTGGAAGGAAAATTGGTAAATCCAACGTGTTTGAGGGACTAAATACTCCTGGTTTCAAACTTTCCAAGCGCAAAAGCAACCGCTCGCGCTATTCCCCGCCTATGCACGGGCATATAGTATTTGAGGTTGCGTTAAGCAAGTTAGCACGACCCCTAACGCGTATCGCGTTAAATTATGCTCAGTGTTGAAACCGGGTGTGTGTGTGTGTGTGTGTGTGTGCTTCTGCACACACATACACATCACGAATCACGTGGATGTGCACGAACCGCGTTTATACGTTTCGGATGAAATTCACATGAGAGCACCCTGATCGTTGTTGGTACGCCGCGAAATTGGCTCGGTTAAATCCTGGCAAGTGTTTCGCACGATGATTTCGAAAGCGGAAATCGGGGCTGAATCGTTTTCTAGAATTTACCCGTAGATAGTTCCAAAGGCCAGTAGATCATAGAGAATCGTGGAACCCAAAGGGTTGAGGGACGGCAAGGAGGGGGGGGGGGCGAGGGCCGGAGGGGGAAGAAGGAACTTGATTTCCTTGCTCTCTGGACGTTGGGCCAAAGGCTTCGTTAATCTTACGAGAGCGTCGAAGCGTCGAATTCGCAATCCGTGCAATAGGGGTTGCGCCAAGGGCGATAGCGAGGCCCATATTCCTCTTGCTCGAACGAGGACCACTCCGAGGGTCGGGTAAGGTCGGTGAGAGGGTCAAAAGCTCCGTGGCACAGCGCTAAGGTCAATTTCGCGGGCACGAAACGAGATACCAGTACCACGTTCGCTCCGGGCAACCTTCGCTCTTCCGTTTCTCCTCTGTCTCGTCTTCGATTGAGAAATAATTTCTCGTTAACCAATTGCTACGTTAACAATAATATTATGATTTTTCATTGGATTCGAACGTTTGACGACCGACGATTTTCCACGAACGAGCTGTGTAACGTCAAATGAACCGGACAAATTCGCACGAAACACAATGAAAAAGTCAATGTTCGATAACGTTGGGTTTGATGTTGAGGGATGGGGTCGGACGTGGAAAATGGGGGAGGGGGTGGGTTTCGAGAACTGGCTGCATAAATAAGGCGAGAGAGAAATTTGCAATTATGAATCGAGACTAGAAATACACGGCTGCTTTTCTCTACCCCCTGGCCACATCTTCCCCGACCCACCCCCTCGCCCTTCTCCCCTCCCCCGTCAACCCTCACGCCAGCCGTACCCGTGAAACTTCTCCGACCTTCTTGTATATGCCGACTAGAAAGAGATGGGGAAAACGCGATGATGGCGGGTTTCGGTGGGATTCGGTTGAGAGAGAAAGCAAGAGAGAAAGTTGAGTGAGGTTGGTGGACTGGTTCGTCGTACGTTGTACGATGCAGGGGCATGCGAAGCGCCTCGTTTTCCGGATGGGGAGGGGTGGGGGGGGGGCAGGGTGGATTCGGAGGGATATGAAAAGCAGTCGTGGGGTGGGTGTGGCGAAACGAGAAGGGAGGGTAGTCGCGCTGGGTGTCGCGCGGAAAAGTTGAAGGAAGCACAGCTGACGAGTATGCAAATGTGGGCCTCTCGCCCTCGCTCACACTCTCGACCGAGCTTGCGTCGTCGGCGGTGAGGGTGGGTTTTCGGGGCAGGGCACGGAGGGGGGGGGAGAGGAGGGAGGAGAGAAAACAGCGAAGCACAGAGCCACCCCCACCGCGTCGTACCGGCGAAACAGTGCAATCCCCGTGTGCCCCGATGGGGCTTGGCATTACCAAGCAACTTTCACGAGTGCGACGAGGGGTCGAGAGGGAGGGGGGGGGGGGCGGGGAGGACGGAGCATCGTACAAGCCTGTCACCAATATACCTGGGCTTACCCACACTACAGCATCGTGCCTCTCACGATGCAGGGATGCAGCTACAGAACGAGGATGAAAAGAGATGATGTTGCCTTCAGTCATCACGTACGTAAACAATTCTCAGGCAAGTTTTCTTGCAATCACGAGTCCTAACTTTGCTTTTTCTTTGCCTTTTTGTTTTTTTTTCCATCGGCTTTTTCATGACGTCCGATCGAACGTTGACCTTTTCCACTGATGTGGATGGTTCTGGCGATGTGAAGATCTTATCTGTCGGACCGTGATTTCAATATCGGTTTTTCCACAATTGTAAATGTTGGAGAAATTTTTGTTTTTTCAGTATCCGTTGCTCCGAAGGAAATGAAGGTTCAATTTTATTGGCATTTAAATTCCGATGAGGGCTGACAACGACAACTTTCAATTTTCCTAACGACATTCGTTTCGCGAACATGCAAGATCAAAGAACGATTTCTCGTGTCGCTATACCCAAAGAATTTTCATCTCGATGGACGGCAGTGTGTGTGTGTATGTGTGTGTGTGTGTGTGTGTGTGTGTGTGTGTGTGTGTGTGTGTGTGTGTGTGTGTGTGTGTGTGGACGTCGCAGTGGCAGCGAGTCGATTAATTCAACGATTTGAGAGAAAGAGAGAGAGAAAAAGTGAGAGAGAGAGAACGAGTGATAGTTGAGAATCCGTCGAGGGACGATTTTTCACGAGATTCGCGAACGTCTTTCTCGGGGTTTCGATATATATGCCATTCGACTCGGTTTCCGGCTCTTTGGAAAAAAAAAAAATAAGTCTCAGGCCGTACGAGCGAAGTCACGTACGTTCAAACGACTCGGCAAAGACCGACGCAAAGAACTCAAAGAACCGAGAGTGGAAGTTACTATCTTTCACCATCGTGCACTTCGTGCTTCTGGTTTCACGGTAACGAAAAAAAAGAAAAAAAAAAGGAAAAAACGGGACGAGCCGAGAAAGTATGGAAGAGTCAACGCCTTCTTTTTCACTGCGACCCTTCCCCCCCCCCCCTCCCGCCCCCACGCGTAACCGCGGAGTCAACTCATTTCCATATAGGAATCGAACCATTTAGCGCAAACATTTTTTTCCATTCGGTAAAAGCTTCGTCGCTTCGTTGAATCTCTATGTCTGTCGTCGAATGTGACTCTAACTTACAATTTAAATAAAAGCAAACACACGTTCTTTCGCTCACCCTTCACCATCACGATGAAATATTTCACCGAAATTTATTCACATCTGGAATTCTCGTTTGGGTTTCGTGGACATTTTTTTTTTCGTTGACGGCTTTGACAGAACCGTGTCGATGACTATATTATTATTATTATTATTATTATTATTATTATTATTATTATTATTATTATTATTATTATTATTATTATTATTATTATTATTATTATTATTATTATTATTATTATTATTATTATTATTATTATTATTATTATTATTATTATTATTATTATTATTATTATTATTATTATTATTATTATTATTATTATCATTATTAATGTTGCCGTTGGGGTTTTAGTTGTTTTTACGGTTTCGTTACCTCCAAAGAAAAAAATCGGGACCCTTATAAGATCATTGAAGTATTAATAATATCATTCACCCACATATTTTGCACTAGTTAACACTTGAAAATATTCATATGAGACTCGAAGAGGGTTGCCCCTTCTTGAGGGAGTGAGAAAGAAATTTAATTTCACGTATCATTTGTATCATTTAAAAGGGCTTGTTATGTGGAGTACAGTAATATTTTTTTTCATAATATTGAACAACATATGTAAAAGGATATTCTGGAAAGTGTTAAAAAATAGAACATCCCTCGCCCCGCTTCGCTTATTTCCGAAGCTTCAGAAATCTCGTTTGTCCGTTGTTAATTTTTGAGTGCTATATTCGTTTCGAAAAAAAAAAATTAAAAATAGGGAGTTAGAAAAAGTGATGCGAAAAATAAAATATGGTTGGCTATGGTCAAATATGGTTGACCGGGTTTTCCATGGTATCAATGTTATTATTATTATTATTATTATTATTATTATTTTTGAAAAGGTAAGTCATTGTTTCGGGACGTTCGAGTGCAAGTCAAGTTCGTGTATTTCGCGGTTGCAATGATGCTCGAAAGTTGGCAATGTCGCGGGTGCGAGAAAGACATCGTGTATATATATATATATATATATAGGCCCGTTGGAGTTTCGTAAAATGGCCGAGACGAGGAAGAGGGCGCGAGATGTGGGCCAAAATCGGTGGCAAGGCGACTCGCTGTTTTACGACCCTCGTATCGAGTTATGAGAATCTTTTCAGACTGCCACATGCTAGCGCTGTCGTTGCCGCTGTCGCCTCTCATCGGGCCTCGACGAAAGAGAGTCGACTCACGTGCTAGATTTTCGGCCATACATTTTCACTTTGCCACACGTGTCGTCGTACTCGTCGTCGAGCTTGCAGCCGTCGCGGCTCCTCTCCCCCCGCCCCTCTCTCCACCCCAAAACAAAAAACAAAAAAAAAAAAAGAAACTCCTTTTTTCACGTTACCAATTCCATCCTTGTTTCTCGATACAAAACTCTCTTCTTGCCCCCGCAAAAGCATTATGCCCCCGTTTTTTATATTTTCCACATTTTTGTTTTATTCTTTTTCCGTTTTGTCTTTCCATCCTCGACCCCGGGGGTCCCTCACCGTTACATTCTCATCTCACCGACTCGAAAGAAATGGAGATAAGATGATGCGCGCACGGTTATGCATTATGCATGCTTTCTCTCTCGTTGACTCGAGGATATAAAACGTTTTTTTTTTTTTTTTTTATTCTTATTCTTCTTCACCTGAAACTAACTGAAAACCGATTTTCCGTACTTACTTTATTCGCCGTCAATTTGTTATCCGGACGAAAAATTTCACAACTCGCATCAATATGGGGGTCATGATTCATCGTCACGCGGAAGCGACGTTTTCAATGGGATTCATAAAAAAAAAACAAAAAAATGTCACATCAGGCATAAGAGGGAGAAAGGGTCGGTATTAATTTTTATTCATAAAAAATATTTTTAATCAAATGTAACCAATTGTCGGGTCCAAATATTCGGAGTGAAAAAAAAAATATTATCGCTGTTTGAAGATGAGAGTACAGTGCGAAGGGTTGAGAAATGGTTATATGGATATCCACTGATCCTACGGGCCAGAGGATCAGACGACCCGAAATCCCTGTTTATATTTTGTTGAAATATTTATAGTTTCTCGCTTTTCATCCCCGCCCAACCATTTCAACGTCATGGCTTGAGCGTTTTTATTTATACACACAGACACACACACACACACACATTTGTGACTGGCGTAGGTGGCCGTCTCGCAGCTTTTCAATGCCCTTGATCATTGTGCCGCTCGGTTGCGCCGTTACGAGCGTTACACCGCAATCACATTTGTTTTATGGGGCCGTTGACGTAGCCAGATACTTTAACTAATTGTATAATTGCTCGATTGTGAGCGGACCCCGCAAAGGGACGGAAACGAAGGTTCCAGAGCGAAGCCAACGGCATGGGCGAAGAAGCGCCTGCAGGACTTTCGCGATTTTTGTCGCTTGCGGCTTCAACCCTCTGCCCCACCCCCTTCTCCGTGTCCCCGGTGTGAATGACGAAGGGACGGCGAATGAGCAACAAAAAAAAGGGGTTGCTTCGTCGTGACGGCCCTTTTTTTCCGAGCACCGTGGCGTCGACGCGCGTGCCTCTGAAACCCTTCGTCGACAACCCCCCACCTCCCCCTCACGTCCCTCCACCGACCCCGTTTCTACATTCGACGACCTTCGCTCCCTCACACTTATTTATTTTTTTTTTCCATTTTTTTTTTGGCCTCTAACTTCTCGAGCTTAAACCTCGCTCGGCGTTGCTAATTGCAATCGTTTTAATTTTCGAAAAGCAAAACGAGACAGCGGCGGTTTGTCAGTTCGACCCTCCGAATTACACTTTATTATGGATGCGCTTGTCGACCAATGCTACAAATTCAGGAGTCAAGACACATATATTGTCATGGATATATTTATTTTTGTTTTTTTTTTGCTTCTCTTTTACCATTTCATCAGTGAATCATTTTGTTCGTTGCCTCATTGGGTTTGTTGATAATGCCTGGCGATGACCGGGGCCGAAGTCTTGTTTCTTACTCCCTCATAGAGGATGCTTTGTTTTGGTAAAAACTTTTTTTTTTCAGATTTTCATGAAAACGTGGCCAGAATGTCCCAAAACGTCTAAAAATTACATTCAGAAAAAATGTCCGGATGTATGTATGCGTGTGTGTGCGTCGTGTGTATGTCTGTATGTATGTTATAATTGTAACATTAATTCAATGTCCATGACTTGAGGACGGCTCAAGACACCAAGCTGAAATTTATTACACAAATGAATTTTTTTTTCCACAAATAATAATCAATAAATCATACGAAATAATCAAATATCGATTTTCTATAAAAAATAATCGAAATATCGATTTTTAGCAACAGAGATTTCATTTTTTGATTTTCCCCTAATAATAAACCATTATCCTGCATTGAAATTTTGGAGAAAACGCGATTTCGTTCACAATTTAGAAAAATAACAAAAAAAATATATTACGAACATGATGCCCTCTCCAATTTTATAAAAAAAGCCAATTTGAAACCCGGAAATTAGCAGTAACCTTCCGATTCAAAAGTAAAAAAGGGGTCATTAAGGAGAAGGAGGGGTCTAAAAATTTTTGAAAAAAAAGGGACGTCGTAGGATGCAACAGATACGAAAAAAAATAATCATCGACCACATCGGGGGATAAAAGGGTTTCAATGCCGTGATTCGGGGCGTCCCATCCATATATATATATATATATATATCTATATATATCGTTCCGTGATCCCCAATTCACAATATACCACCGTACAACGACGAAAGATGGTAAAAGAGAGAGTTTGATCCCACCCTTTCGTGCAATAGTCACCGTACAACGTTATAGTTACCCCTATCCGTTACACCCTCTTCGACCTTCTTCGTTTCTCGGATATCCAGCAGCAAACGGTGATTCCACGAGCCACCGACTCTCCCCGTCTCAATTCCTTTTCTCGCAGAGTGTGTATATATATATGTGTGTCTTTCCTATTCGTTGACCGAGTAAGGGGTGGAGAGATTTCAACCCCTGCGACGGTTACACGACGGAAACGTTGCTGTTGGCAGTACCACCAGCGGCAATTCACCCTGCTTCGGCCTCCCCCTCCCCCGCCCTTGCCCCCACCGTCGTCACAGCCCAGCCGCCGGGCTTCCTCAAATATTTGCTCAATCACCGCAAAGACATTTCACTAACTTGGTGACTATGGATCGCGGTACGAGAGAAAACCGTGGCAAGGTGAAACCCCCACCCCCGGTCTCTGGTTCCGTTCTACTCGCGTCTGTTCGGTGAAAATTGCACGAGGAAGAGACCACACAGTCGCCACGAGAATCAACGATCGGCCGAAGCACCGAAAGGTGACCACCGACTGGAAGGGCGGGGGAGGGGAGGGGGTCATTTCGCACCGAACCATAGGGGAACGGTTCGATCTACAACGTTTCTAAGTCGTGAATTTATGGGATTTCACGAGGGATTTTGCTCGCACGGTTAAACGACAAAATCTATTTATATAGATTTTCGTCGTTTTCGTAAAAGTGGTTTCCACGCAGTTGTCTGAGTTAATGGATAAACCGAACTAATACGTATTACCAGAAAAAAATAACGTCAGCGAAATTTTTTTCGTAACAATGTCGAACGAACAATTTTTTAAGTGGTATAAAAAAAAGGTAAGTATGAATGGCTTTTCCGGCAGTTTTTGCATTTTTTTTTCTCATGGAGATGGTTTATTTTGTTTGCAAAAAATCATAAGCAAAGCAGCTATCGTACTTTCCACAAATCCAAAGAATTGAAAAAAAAAAATCGAAAAAAAAGAACGGTTAAAAAAAAAGTTCCCATCAGGATTTTCTCACCTCCCCCATCGGATTCTTCAACTTGATGACAAAATAATCACTCTTGAGAAAAATATAGGTCCGAAAATCATGAAATTCAAAAAACCTGTGTCAATGCATGATTACAATAAATTAAAAAAACAAAAGTTTTTTCACGTCAGAGGCGATTTTTTTTAGTTGTTATTGTTTTTTTTTTGTTTCAATAAATGTGAAATGAACAATTATTCGGAGTAGCCATCTCGTGTGGGTCCATCGAGGTTATTCGTTGATATCGGGGTCCAGATTGTGGGGTGGTAACGCCACGATTTCCGAGATGAGGATTCCAACCGACTTTTGTTGGATGAAAGGGGTTGTGTGTGCCGGCTCGGAGAATCACTAAGTCGAAAGGGGGATGGCAAAGCCGCGTCTCCGATCGAATATCTCTTCGTAACGCGGTCGTAAAGGGATCAAGGGGGTGAAACTTGGGAGTGGGGGGGGGGGAGGGGGAAGAAGAGGCACGAGAAGACTTTGTGAAGGAAGAGGAAGAGCGCGCAGGGAGTCGCGTGTTGCTCCCGGTGATCCGTATGGGGCATGAATGTCAGAGAGAAGACGGAGTGAAAACGTTCGAGCAGCCTGAGAGAGAAAGAGGGAGAGAGAGAGAGAGAGAGAGGGAGAGATAGGGAGGAACAAGCCGAGGGCACGAAGGGGGTAGAAAACGTCTTATATTTATACATCCCATAAGATAGAGCACACGTCGAGATCCGGAAAATTCGCGTAGGGGTTGCAACGATGCTCCAATCATATTTATAGGGATCACCCCCCTCCGCCCCTCGGTAAGGTTATTTCGGGGACCAGCGTGTCTCACGTGAACCAGGAGATTACCAGGACCAAATAGAATGCTTTACGATATCGAATAGCGATACGTGTATCTATATACATATATATATATATATATATATATATATATATAAACACACATAGACAAATCCACCCTCGACCAACCAGCTACTGTGTATTCTATAGACACGAGGCCGTAAAAAAAAGTGCAGAATGAAAAGAAATATACGCGCGGAGAGTGGCCAATCGTCCGTGCTATAACGCGCCCCAGCCGATTCCGATTTCGTATCTTTTTTTCTTCCCTTTTTTCTTCGTTCTTCTCAGTTCTTCCGAACCCCTTTCCCCCCTCCGGTTGTGCCCCACAGACGCGAACTACTCGCGCAAAAGAATAATAAGAATAGAACGAACTTTCGGATAAATAAAAAAAACATCACGAGACATTTGCTCGTTGTCATGAAATTCGATAAATAATAACGCACGATGGGTTTGCGTAAGTGGTTAATGGTGCGTAAATGGTCAGACTCCCGGGGGGCACTGACCTGCGCACCAGTCTGGGTGCGTCACGGGCAACGTTGGCCCGATGATTCATCGGGCAATCCGGGCCAAACGGGCCCCCCCCCCCGGGTTTTTCGTGCGACCGATAAAATATAATTAGGTTTCGTCGTTTTCGAGTGTCGGTAAACTGCCCGGAGAGTGAATGAAACGCGAGAATGGACCGGAAGAAGAATGAAGAATGAAAAAAAAAAAAAAAAAAAAAAATTAAGCGTAAGCACCGACAAAACTGGCGGTGATAATGAGTCAGCCCCGGTTGGGAGGGGAGGGGGCCGAGCCTTCAGGACTCTTCATTCGTATTTTAATTAGTGTCGTTATGCTAATTGCGCGTCGTTGCTTTCTTGTACCGCTTCTTACGCTCTTTCGACCCGGAGCTTTTTGTTCTTGCTCTATCTCTCTCTCTCTCTCTCTCTCTTTCGCACTCATTTGAGAAATACTTTCTCGGTCTCGTATCTGGTTTACAAAAAAAAAAAAAAAAATTAAAAAAAAAAACAAATTAGATAATTCTCATAGCCGTCTGATTTGTCACTGCTGCTTCTACTTGATTTTATTTTTTTATTTTTCCGTTAACGATTGAAACTTAATCGAGAGCGTTCGAAGCTCATGAGAATAATTTTTATCGTTCTCATCTCGTTTTCACGATGATTGCTCGGAGCCAGTGTGTTCTCGCTCGTTGCTCTTGTCCCTTGATGCCTCTGTCCTTCTCTCTCTCCCTCTATCTCTTTCTCTATCTGACCTCCCTGACTCTCACGCAAGCACAAAACTTTTTTTTTGTTACACTCCGTGACGCCAACTTCTTTAATAATGCAACTCTTTGTATTCACGAGCGTTTTTAACAAGCGCAAGCTCGAGATTAGGTGAGTTCGAGCGGGGGGTGGGGGGTTGAGAAAAGCTGTTGAGCTTCGAGCAAGTGCGTACGGGCGGGGGAAATGAAAGTTGAAGAACGCGAGGGTGAGCGAATGAGATGTGACGACCGAGTGTGCTTTGTGTGTATGTGTGTATACACCTTCGTCCAATGTACCCTGGTCGAGTTTCACGATGTTTCTTAATTATTATCATTGCCATTGTGTTACAGTCACCGGAATAAATGTGGAATAGTGAGAGAAAGACGGAACGTGAGCTAGAGAGAGAGAGAGATAGAGAGAGAGAGAGAGAGAGAGAGAGAGAGAGAGAGAGAGAGAGAGAGAGAGAGAGAGAGAGAGAGAAAGAGAGAAAGAGAGAGAGAGAGAAATAGGAACCCTCCGCGACAATAACAGTCCGGCTCGTCATGAATTGCTAATCTCGTATAACTGCCACGACATCCAAATAGCTGCAATCATCCCTCCTTCTTCTCCTACGTCGTCGTTTAAAAATATTTGTTTTTTCTCCACAATAATATTAACACCACTGAAAAACAAATGAATTGATGAATAAGAATAATGTTTTGTTTCTGTTACTTTTACCGTGCCATTCATAATTGGTTCGAGCTTTTTTTTAGGGTTCCATACCTCCAAAGGAAAAAAACGGAACCCTCATGAGTTAACTGGCTTGTCTGTTTGTCCGTCCGTCCGGCCCAGCCGATTTTTTTCAGGAATCATGCAACGTGGAAACTCGAAATATCGTCTTCGTTATGAAAAAAACGAAGGGAACCACGAATGATAAAGTCTGTTTATTACTGTAAGAACGGTTATATGTTGAAGAAAAGCATAGGAGCGTCATCCAAACTCGCAGTTGGCCTGTTTTTTATTGATATCATTTTTATTTACATTTTTTTTTTATAATCTCGAAACAGAATGAAATACGAGAAGCGTGAAAGCGCGTGAAAACTCTTTTCGCACTGGGGTTCGGGAGTGAGGGGGGGGGGGGGGGGGTAAGAAGGTTCATCACCGAAGGAAGGTTACAATCGTCGTCGTAGAACGAGCTGCGGAGTCGTTAAAAAAGCCAAAGGGTGGGTCCCGCGTCGTAAACGTTTGTCGTGAGTGAGGAAGAGCGAGACGACCGAGAAAACGTCGTGAAAACGTCGCTCCGTGAAAAAAGATGGAAGATCGCGGTAACGAGGGGGGGGGGGGGGGGAGTTCGAGCCTGTCGTACGCGTGGCGTTAATCCTGGCTTCGTCGCGAAACGCTCTTGTACATTCTCGGCCCTCGTTCATTCGTTCGAAAACACACACACACACACACATACACACGCACAAGCATATACAGACGGAGCAACGAACGAGCCTATAGCGATGCGCCACATCTCTCTGGGCGCTTCTCGACTCTCCGCTCTTTTCGGTTTGACACTTAATTTCCGTTATTCCCGCAAGCCGTAGCGCCCCGGGTACTTCTCGTTTCGACTTTACCGTCACACTCATTCGACTCCCCTCCCCCCCCCTCCCCTACCCTCGTCCCCATGCCCGTCGCGTTGTCGTGATCTCTCGTCTTCTCGATTCTCTCGGTTAACCGGGTTGTAGATTCACATTCGTCGTTTCGCGTTGTATAAAATCACGAGAATGAGAAATTTCGCGCCGGGTTTTTGATGCCACTCGCGGTGTCCTTGAAAACGAATCGCGTTTCGAGTGTGATCACGAATGCCAGAAACGATGCTTCGAAATTTACCCACGAATGATACACGAAATTTTACGAGAGAGGCACCGAACGAATAAATCGAATAATTTATTCATCTGGATATTATTTATTTATTTATTTATTTTTTCGGGGAAGAATTTTATTTTTTGGGCTTGTCGTGAGTAACGAGAGAGTGAGATGACAAGAGGCGGATGAAAATATTTTTGTAAAATGTGAATGTCGGGAAATAGTTAACATTTAAAAATAGCGTATTGTAAGATGATAAGCATGATACGCATGGATGTAATATAAAAATCAATGAATATAAATATCGAGACTTCAAATTAATAACCGGTAACAATGCAATCAGTTTTGATCGATTCGAAACAATTGAACGATTTTCCAGCGGACAGAAAAAAAAACACTCGAAACTCTTGAAGGAAGAAGATAAAACTCACAAATTTGTAACAATTAATTGATAGCAATTATGAAAATGTTAAGATGAAATATGAATAATATTTTTGATCTGTAAGAGAGAGACAGAGGGATATCAATGTGCACAGGACTCTATTGTTCATGACTTTCAATTTCATTACAATAATAGTCATTATCTGATCGAATTCAATCTTCATTCACGAAGCGATAGGTTCCTCAGTCGCAATGTTCCTACTTTTATAAATCGACAATAAGAATTTGAAAAAAAAAAAAAAAAAAAAAAAACGACCTTAAACCGTTAATCGCAGTTCGAAGATAGACTTGAAATACGCGGTAAGGTATAGAAAAGTCTGGATGGGACGGAGAGCAGCAGTCTGTGGTCGAAGATAAAAATCACCCCCTCGTTTGGACGACGCGGCCGCCACGCGAGGACAGAAAGAGAGAGAGAGCGAGAGAAAAAGAGAGAGAGAGAGAGTAAGAGTGAGAAAAAAATGATAAAAACCGAGTGAACGAGCATCGGGATGAGTGAACGGGGTGCGAAAACGACGAGGTCGTCGTCGGGGCTGCTCTTCCGCGGTCGTGGGGATTACATTGTCGTAAAATCTCTCGTGGAATTTACATGAGGAGTGCCTCACGCTTTCTTCGGCCGTGGTGCGCAATAAAATATTGATGCCGAGGCATTCGGGATCCCGAGCAAGAAGACGCGACAACTGCTATGGTCGACCTCGCATTATTTCTCTTCGACGTCCCTTCGGTCCATCTTGAAAAAAAAAAAAAAAAAAAAAAACAAGAGTAAAAAAAACGTCAAACAGTTTGCCAGCATGGACCAAAGTTTCGTGTGGAGACATGAACAACGAAGAATAAATTCATCACCAATTTTGTTGTTAGCTTGGACGTCGTTTGTGCTGTCAGCATCAGAGGCTTCGATGTGAAGGCTGAGAGAGGGCGATTGCCCGTGCTCTTCGAGCTTTAGAAGTGTCTCACTGAAAACGAGGTTGCCCCCTTGATCCTTTCGAACCACGTGCTCGGAAATCCTGATTCCTCGAAGTCGCGCACGACCACCTTTCCTGACCGCTATCTTCATCGGCACTAGTCCTACTCGGTTTTTTTTTTTTTTTATCTTTGTCTTCGTCTCTTACGCCTCAAGAGCCTGGAAACTCGAATCGAACGTGCGAGTGGCGAACAAATGCTCGCGAAGAGTCAGACGCGAACGAAGTTACGTCGCTCTTTCTCTTTCTCTATCTGTCTTTCTCTCTCTCTCTCTCTCTCTCTCTCTCTCTCTCTCTCAATGTGTGGCAATGAATTTCGTTGCGTCTTGAACTTTCGCAAAAGTGGTTGCTTGAGTGCTTTGGCAAAATAGTTTTTCAGCTACTTGTGAGAACTGGCATTGGTGAACAGCAACTACAAAATTCGTTTCGTTCTTGGCCCACACGAGTCC
The DNA here is from genome assembly GCA_963662125.1 of Diplazon laetatorius. Taxonomy (NCBI): domain Eukaryota; kingdom Metazoa; phylum Arthropoda; class Insecta; order Hymenoptera; family Ichneumonidae; genus Diplazon; species Diplazon laetatorius. The sequence goes on along the minus strand of OY759165.1, from coordinate 3,715,964 downwards.
CAGTGACCGACCAATCGCGCTCGGATAACTCAATTTTCGTCTTGTATCCCCGATTTTCATCAATCAAATTGAACTACATGCGAATCAGCCCTGTGCCCAACGAATTTTTCATCGGACAAATGTTACAGCGAACTTTTTTCTTTTGCTTCCTAATAGAGGAAACGGTGACGGTGGGATATTTTTTTTTTGAGATCTCCATGTCACCATGTTCAGAATCTTCTTAATCGTGGAAAGAACGCAATTGGAGAAAATGTCCGGATGTATGTCTATGTGTGTGAAATTTCATACACTCACTGATGAATATTTGAATATCAAAACGAGCGGCAAATTGAAACTGCAAGTTTCAACTTCGTAGGTAGTTAAGAAAAACTTTTCTATGAGGAAGCCGAAGAATTTGATAAAATAAAAAAAACGATGCTTCCTCAATCTTTGTTCACGACCTACGATTCGAACAAATCAAATTGCAAGTTTCAACTTGCTTTTTTTGTTAATTCACTGGGATTGAAAAAATATATATATATATAGAAGCGAGGGATTAGCATTAACGAGTGCTTTGATTGTCGAAAATTTCCTTGTAGGGCATAAGTCACTGGCACACGGCGGTGGAGGGAGCGAAGGGCACGAAGAAAGCAAGGTGAGAAGGAGGGCCAGGGGTGGATGTGGGTGTGGGGGGGGGGGGGGTCTCGAGGCCTTAGTGCAAGGGGGAGGGTTTGAACGTCAGAGCGAAGGACGGTAAAGAGGCCTGGCAGAGCGCGTTATTGGAAAACGATGATTTACGATAATGGGGAGGTTTTTTTTCTCTCTTCACTCCATCGTTCCTCTGGAAGCAAAACTGCAGGGACAGAGAGAGAGAGAGAGAGAGAGGGAGAGAGAAAGAGAGAAAGCTCGGGCAAAGAGTGAATCGAACGAACGAGAGAGTGAGATAAAATTGGAAGAATCACGAACGTAGTGAGACGGAACCTGCGAGAGAGGTCGAGAGAGAGATGAGAGAGAGAGAGAGAGAGAGAGAGAGAGAGAGAGAGAGAGAGAGAGAGAGAGAGAGAGTGGAGAGGATGGAATACACACCCCTCGTCGTATACCTTCGAGCTTTCGAAGCTACGGGGAGGGCGGAAGACGCGTTAATAACGTTAATTAATATTTCGGGAGAGGTTTGGTGGTCGAAGAGGCCGCCCGGGTGCCCCAGGCCCTCGGGGGTGGCTTGCCGAGCGTGGTTTTCCAGCCCCCCCCCCCCCTCGCCCCGCTGGAACGGGGTAGATTGGTGGATGCTGCTGCTAACGCTGGTGGCGATGGCGGCGGTGGTGGCCGTACCGACTGCCGATGCTGCTGCTGGTGGTGGTGGTGGTGGTGGTGCTACGCGGCAATCTGCCAGCTGGCAGCCACCTCAGACGTCTACGGGGGCCAATACGACCGCGCCGATCGTCGAATCCTCGTGGCGTTGTGCCACTCTGGATTTACCAACCCTTACGTTATTCTCGTTTTTTTTTTCTTTCTATTCCTTTTTTTTCTTTCTTTTTTTTTACCGGCTTTACAATGAGTCGCGGAAATGTTGCAAAGATATCCTTGAGGACTCAGAAATTACAAAGATCTCAACTTCGAAATAAATCATCAACTTTATTCATCATTTTTTGGTTTTTGTCTTTTTTGTATCGAAAATTTATCTTTCAAAATGACTTTTAGGATTCTGTAGCTCCAATTGTGGGTTGGGGGGGGGGGGGGACTGAATTATTATGAGATTCCCTGGAGTGTTTGTCTGCGTGTCCGTCTGTCGCATCCCGTATTCTCAGAAACTATGTGACGCAGAAACTTCGAAGTTTCTATGAATGACGCTGGTATAGCAATGTCGTGGCGAACAAGCTTGGGCCACGTTTTTAGAAACGGGGGTTAGGGTGGGCTTTCGTTGTGCGAAGAAAACTCGAAATCCTGAGAGCGGAGGAGGTGACGAGGGGGTGGGGGCTGGGGGGGGGGGGTAAGGGTTTCGCAGTGTAAAACGTGAGTCGAGAGAAAATAAAGGAAAATCGGAGGATAAGCACGAAGGTAGCGGAGAAGAAAATCTTATCCGAAGCTGAGCTTTCTTCGGTCGGTGTCTCGTCGTCTTCTCCTCGTTACCTCGGTTATACTCTCTCTCTCTCTCTCTCTCTTTCTCACACTGTGCTCGTTCTCTTTTCGTTTCTCACAGCGTCGACGACGGCCGAGGCCAGGCCGTCGACGGTTCCTTCCATAATTTGATTGTTTTAATTAAATTTTGCCCGGGGAATCGCTTTACGCTGGGCACACTGGCCTTCACCCGGAGAAGGCCCGTTCAACAGCAACGGCTAAAGGTACGCGTCCCCCCCCCCTCCGCCCCCTACCCCGCCTTGGGCCCTGAACCGGGGTTCACAATGCAAACTGTGACGTGTCACGCCGAACGAATCCAGATTGGCAAAAAGCCTCGGGCAACGTGAATGAAAAATTTTACACCCTCGCGTAAATTATTTTCTAATCTTCGATTGGAAAATACGATCGAAAAGTCGGAATTTTTTTCTTATCATTTTAGGGTATGAAAAAAAAAATCTATAAAAATAGGCCCAGACACTTTAGGCTAGAGGGAATGTACATTTGATGTCGAAAAAATTGCGGAATAAAAACTCCTTTTCCCAGTCGTCGATGGTAGGGGGGGAGGGGGTGGTCACAGCTTCGTCCGACCTGTGTTGACCTTGAGTTTGGAGAAAATTTGTTTTTCGTTAAATAACTCACCCAGTTTTAACTTTTGACGATAAATTAACACGACAAAAGTTGTAGAACATTAAATTCTCTACAACTTCGGTTATTACAATTTTTCACTGCGATTCATATTTTCCGACCTGAGTGGAAAAATAGAAGTTAAATTTGATTATCGCATTATCTCGTTTGGTCCAAAGTTTAGCGAGTCAATGAGTGAAAACAAACATGGTGAGGAACGAAATTTCTCTGTAGTTAATTTCTGGATTTAAGTATTTATTTTGATGCATCCCAACTGAGCTACCAGACGCGAAAACTCGCGAAAATCGAGGTGAAAACGTGGAAATTGCGATTGAATGCGCTTGTGGGTTAATAAGACATGGGGATGGGGTGGGGATGGAGCGGGGGTTGGAACCGGGAGACGTGGAACGTGGCTAGAGGGATGGACCGTTGACGCTGTCTGGCCCCTCATCGATGGGGGTAAAACAGGGGATGCTCGCCTTATCCACATATTCACCCCCCCCCCGCCTTCTCTCCCCCATTCCCACCCCGGTGAATATTGGAATTTGCGGGTCGCAACGCCGCACTTACTTCGTATTATCTTGTGCGAGGTACGTCGATGCATTTCGATCGGTTTACAACGTTGGCGTGCGTACGTGGATTAGATCCATGGCTTAATCCTCTCGCGTGCAATAATGTCGCCGTCGTAGCATCGAATTCACGGTAACGTCGTTACTAATATTGCGACGAAAATTATCGATGGCTCGAAACGGTTAAACCAGCGACGAGGTCGGGGCCACGGTTTCATATTAGATCGAAAATTATTATTCACTGTGAAATTATAATTCCATTCTAGACATCGGCATCGTCAAATATTGATTTTTATATCAGATTTGTATTGTTCATATAATTGAGAATTTATTTGAAAATGAAACAAAACTAATTTGAATAATTGAAATCGAATGAATATATATCATTTTATTTAATTATATATTTTATTACATTTTATACTATTGAATTTTAATTATATTTTTTTCATTGTTTAAAAATTGTAAAATTTGTTCAAAAATCTAATAAAAATTAATACATTAATTATAATTCAATAATGTAAAATGTTATTATTGAATTTCGCTTATTTCGATTTTATTCATGATTGATAATAAAATACATAACATTTATTCAATTTCCATTATTTTGATTGTTCCAATTTCATTTCACACCTGAGCAACGAATGAAGATAAAACTATTCCGAATTGTTTCACGATGGATACGGGAGCTTGCGACCCATAGAATAAAATTCGAAGGGCGTTAATACACCTCGTCACTCGTCGTGTATACATCCCTTCGATAAATCTGATTACACGGCCATTATCGAGCTTTACTTTGTCATTTCAAACAAAAGACAGAAGAATCAGCGAACGAGGGAGGCGCTCCTCCCGCGAAGGAATAGTGTCGTCTCGCTTTCGGCTTTCGCCCGAGCCGCCGGAGGCTACGGACCAACCTGCAAAACGACGACGATCCCTTCTGCGACGCTCGGGGGGTCGTTCGCAGACCGCACAACTTCTTCCGCCTCGCTTCGTCTTCCCTCTCGGCGGTTGGTCGATGACGAAATTTAAATTACCTCCTCAGTCCCAGCCGCGACATTGGCAAGAAAAAACGAAAAAAAAAAAAAAAATAGTTCACCGAATAACCCTGCGAGAAAAAAAATAAAAATAAAAAATGCACAATGATAAAAAAAAATGTTATTCAAATTTTCGTAAATTAACATATTTAGTTTCTTTGTTCTAAAAAAATGGAAAATTAATTGTCGGATGATTGATCATTGTCAATTATACTGGCTGTGACAATTTTCCGTTGGCTGACTCTGTTGTTATAATAAGCATGCCCATGGTAGAAAAATTGGAAATAATAATGGAAAGAATTAAAATAACTAAGATTAAAATTGAAAACTAAAAGAAAGAGAGAGAGAGAGAGAGAGAGAGAGAGAGAGAGGGGAATAAAAAATCGGCAGTGCCAGTGGAAGGTTATGAGAGCGAGAGCCGGTGAAAAGTCCATTGAAGTCTCGGTCCGGAGAAGCCCTCGAAGAAGACACCCCTTTTGGGAGAGCGGTATCGCCCATCGTGGTATCCCCGAGCCCAGCGAAAAGTAGAGAAAGTAGCCGCGAAAAAGCTTCGCAGCCGGTTGCGAGGGACGAAGGAAGGAGAAGGTGGAGCCGGGTTGGGGAAGGTCGAATGGGCATTTTTACTAAATTAAAAAGTATCGTGTGACTGCGCCAGAGACCGAACTCCCTTTTCGCAGCCACCCTGCGTGGCCTGTTTCCATTGCGAAGCCTCGTGGAGTCAGTAGCGAGCGCGTGCCTCGGTCTCGTTCCGCTTCTAAAGCGTTCTTAACCCCCTTAAACCGAATCCACCCTTCTCGTCCCGAGCTTCCGGACTACCCTTAACCCTCTCGTTCCCGTTTTTTTTTATCCTTTTCTCCGGTTTCTTTTTTTTTTGGTTCTTCTTTCCTTTTTCGTTATTTTTTTTTTTCGCGAGCTCGTCGAGCGATTCCGTGGCTTCCTCCCTTGGTCCTACTCCGCACCGCAACCCCCCCCCCCCCCCCCCCCATCCTCCTCATTTCCTTGCTCTCCTCGTGCCAGCCTCTCCACTCTTCGAGTCCCCTTCGAAATTGCTACCCTTGTTTGCGTTTAATGCTCCGCTATATTTTTTTCTTTCTCTCTCTCTCTCTCTCGCTCTCTCTCTCTCTCTCTCTCTCTCTCTCTCGAGCTTTCGACTCGGTCTCGTATTTTTTCCTCTCTCGACCCACCACCCCAACCCCCCACTTCGCCCGTCAGTCGCGATCTCTCTTACCTCGCCACGCGATGGACGCCCCTCACCCCCTCCACCCCCCGGAAAAGACGCATACGCCAATTCACCGCCACCAGAAGGGAAGCTTTGCTCATTTTCGCTGCACTCGTGATTCGTTGAAGAAGCCCGGTGAACGACGAGAGAACGAGACAAAATGCGGAACACACGAAATCCCAGAGATTGAAACGAGGAACACAATAAAAAAAATTGAAATTCCTTCATTCTTGAGTTTTTATTTTGGTTTTTTTTATTTTTTTTTTATTTTTTCACCCGTGCTTCCATCGCTACTGTGTCCACTTTCGACAATCGCTCTTTCGCGAAATAAATTTTTCTCGGTTGAAAAAAAAAAAAAAAAATCTCGAGATTGACAATTTTTTCTTAAATCGTTTTCATTGTAATTATTAAATATTCGTATTGTCGGTTGGGGGTTTAGATTTCTCGTTCACGATGACGATTTAAATATATATATATCAACGACTCTAACGAATTACATATTTTTAACGATTTATTAACGACTTTCGATTTATATTAACGAAAATATACATTGGCAAATATATTTGACGATAGTCGGTTGGATAAATAAAAATGATAAACAAATAAAAATTGCACGCGTCTTTCGAGCGAAGGTTGGTTCGGAAGGTCGTAACGGTGTTGGGGGATGAAAACTGAGAGAGAGAGAGAGAGAGAGAGAGAGAGAGAGAGAGAGAGAGAGAGAGAGAGAGAGAGCCCTTTGTTGCGAATACTTTGTCGGGGGTGACTGCGGTCTGACGGAACTCGACGGCGAGCCCTCCGCGAATTCACCACCCCCTTGCCCCCCCCCCCCCCCCACTCCCGTCGTCTCGCTCAACGAGTGTGTATTTAATTTGTAAAAGTATTTCGTAATTCCGCGTGGTCGGAGTTACCCAAACCACGGACCTTCGCCCGGCCCTTTTATCCCTTTTCTCGTGTTCCACACCGCGGATAGGCTTTACGGGGCCTCCCCCCTTCGGAGAATTCGAGACAAGCTTCGAACTCTGAATTCTGCGCCACCGTGAAAACCTCGCTCGTCCAGGTACTTTGTACTTTTTCAAGGTATGTCGACGCAAAATAATTAATTGGCGTACGTGGAATAGCTATTTTTCACAATTCGGAATATATATGTATGTATATATGTATATATGCATTTTTTTTACAAAGCATATCGCATTGTAGTGCGGGACTTTTCATCATCCAGCTTTTCCAACAGCTGTAAGCTTCGTCCTTTAAGGAGGCTGATTTATCTAAAAACTTGGATTTTTTTTTTTGTGACATGATCAACCCAAAATTTAAATCGATTTTACCTTTATAAAATACTTATACTCAACTATGATTTCAAATTTTCTTCATAGCAATATAAAAAGCATCTGAACGCTGTTAGATTTATCACGAAATTGTTTACTTGTCGTAGTTTTTCTAACGATGCATATTGATAAAATTTTTCTCATGTCAATATTTTTAGTTATGACAAATAAATTCGATAAACATTTCGTGGTATATAATTTCGAGAAATTCAAATTTCACAGGCATGGGTGAATATCGAGATGGGGTAGGAGGACTTTAGGAACATTATCTAAAAATGATTTGGAACCTATTTGGGGGGTTATGCAATTCAATTTCAAAAATGACCCTTGCTAGGGACCACTCTAATACACGCATGCATATATCAAACGAGCTGCCACTGAAAACCGATAGAGGTTATTTCTCTGGAAGGTAGTCTCTCTTCCTGTTTTTTTTTTTTTTTTTTTTTTTTTTTTTTTTTTTTTTTTCAAACAGTCCGGCGTTCTTTGGTACGTCGGCGGTGGCTGCGGTGGTACGGTATCCGCAAGAGTTTCTCCGTCCCAAACGTTTCGATTCAACCCCTTCCTTAACCGTGGTTTTTCCGAAACGACGTTTGGCAAAAAGAGTTCTTACCGAAACAAACTCCACGCTGGTTACCGGACAAAAAAAAAAGAAATAAAAGAAAACCGCGAAAGAGCGGTTTGCCATCCGAAGAGTTTGTCCAACGGTTAACTGTCTCTTGCACGATTTTATTTTATTTTATTTTATTTTTTTTTATACAATCTTTTTTCCCCCAAGGTCAATGTTTACCGTACTGTGCCGGCCCACCGTTAAAAAGATAAAAGTCGCTGTGAAGAGACAGAGAGAGAGAGAGAGAGAGGGAAAAGAGAATTCGCAAGGTTGGGTAAAAAGCGGAAGGTCTCGGTGTCGTCGCAAGTGATCCGGGAAACGCGGGTTGTCCACCCTCGGTTCGTCCTCCCTGTGCCATCTCAACCCTTTTCGGTCAGCGAGAAGCTCGCGGCACGGGGATCCAAGGGTGTGGGAAACGAGCTGTCCACGCACATGCACTCTCGAAGCTTTTCGGGCTGCTCGACTTTTCTGCTTTACGACGGTGAACGAAAGAAAAATGTTGCGCAGCACTTCATTCATTTTTTTTTTGTTGTCTCTTCGGAATTGCCATCTTTGGCTGTGACACACAGAATCTCGATTTTCGAAGCAATAAAATTAACAGGTTACCAAAAAGCAGCTTTTAATGGAATTAAGTTAAATTATTAAATGAACGGCTCTGACCCCCCAGTGCCCTACCCTGTATACACGTATAGAGTCGTTAAAAAACACCCCTGGAATCACACGTTTCGAGGTTACAGGTTTTTTTTTTTCGTCGTCCAATTTCTGCATAATTATCATGAATTATTTATCGAAAAAATATCGTTCAAGTGTTTGAATGACATTAATTTCCTTTCATCTATTCTACATCTCACGATTTGCAAAATTTTATTTTATTTTTATTTTTTTTCTTTGAGACTATATTGGAATCGGTAAATTTTTTTGTCGTTGCCCGAACGGACCGAAGGTGTGATGCAGAAGGTGGTTGAGGCTCTCGCCCACCTTCGTTGTACGACCGGGTTGTACTTCCTTCGTGGTTCGAGTCTCGAGCGGACCGCGACAAATATGGAATTTGCATATAAATCGGGTACTTCCATCTGTGGCCCGAACTCGTCTCCTCCTCCTCCCCCCCCCCCTCTCTCTCTCTCTCTCACTCTCTCGTCATTTCATTCTCGTCGTGACAGCCCAACGTATTCGGGTGATACAGAAATGAACGAGGAAGCGCGAGACGAAGCCCTTGGCACACCTACAAACCCTCGAAGCCTCCTCATCCCCTCCGTCCCACCTCCCTCCCCACCCCCAGCCACTGTCTAGCTACTACCCTTATTTCCTTCCACGGAAATACTCACCTCGAGATATTATTAATAACCCACGATGGATGACGAATAGAAAGAGAGAGAGAGCGAGAGAGAGAGAGAGAGAGAGAGAGAGAGAGAGAGAGAGAGAGCTGCGAGAGTTCCCGATGCAAAATGTAGAATCGAGATCGAACGAAAGACTCGCGTTAGACACACCACGCGAGGGTGCCGATGACGAAAGGGTCGTTCGGATAAACGTCTCACTATTTTCTCTCTTTGTCTCTCTCGCTCTTACTTGGGCGGATTGAGATATCCGCGAATTCACGACAAACCGCGAACGAATCAATCCGACGATCCAATGGGTTCGAACCACAAGCGCCATTGAAGTCGTGAGCGATGGAAAAATAAAAATAAAAATAATAATAACAATGAAAAATAAAAAAACAAAAATCCACGCGAGAACGACGAGAAATAAGCTCGAACGTTCGGTCACATTTAAATTCAATTTCACAAGCCCCCGAATGTGACGGTACAAGGGCGGCTTTGGGTGTAACGGCACCGGGACCATCGAGTTTATCGCGTTTGGGACCAATTTGCGGTATGCCAGCGGGGACCACACACACACACACACACACACGTGGAACACGGAAATTTCATTCGCGAAGAATATGGCGAATATTTTTTTTTTCTATTTTTTTTCACACGATTTTTCGATGTTCCTTCTGTGGTCGCGTTTCACAATTTTTCGATTGCCGGAAATAAATAATCACAATACGTGAAACAACTCGTCGAAAATTCGAGATGCACAACATTTTCGTTGAAAATAAATACACAAATAATTTTTTTTTACAGAATGCGAACAATGTGTGAAAAATTGGATTATTATTTTATAATTGTCAGTAGTAAAAAAATATCAAAATGTGTTTAAAAAATATATATAACAAGATTTTTTCTTTCATCAAATGTTAATCCCTTTTTTTTCTTCGGCGAAGAATGTTTCGTGCGACAATGAAAAACAAAAAAAGTGTGGCTGACGCGTGGAGACAGATGTGGGAAAGATGTTGCGTGAAGCGATATGATTTTTCGTTTGATCGCGGGCAAAACTTGGTGTTGAATTAATTTTTATTATGTTTTCGCGTAAGGTGTTTTCGAGGTGTCGACAAACGATCGTGAATCTTTTCCCTCTTGTGATTTTTATTTATTTATTTTTTTTTTTTTTGTATTTTTTTCCTTTCTTCTCCGTGCCCCGCCGAGGGCCAAAAGAGCGCGGAGTGCAAATAAACGGGAAGAGGATCGCGTTTCAAACCCTCCCCCTCCCCCCATCCCCCGCCCCCATCAAGGCCTCGAGCTCATCCTTCCGAGTGATCTCTTCTTTTGCCGCTCCTCTCTTCTTCTCCCAAAGAACATGTATATACAGATATACGTGTTATATACGTGTGTATACACGAAGGAATAAAAAAAAGAGGGAGAGAAAGAGAACGAGACAGTTTGGAGAATCAGAGACCGGCACGTCGAGGAGGATCGCACGGTGTAGTAGTACGAGAGGGTGAAAAAGCTGCTTTGGTAACCGGATAGCTCGGATTCCCTCCTCCACCCCCTTCCCCCTCACTTCACCCAACCCCATATCCTCTTCCATCGCTCTAGGTATTTTTAATCGGGGAAAATAAATCGTTTGATTCAATTATCAGAGACGAACGCTCTGCCTCGAGAGACCACGAGTGAGATGGCGAAAAAACAAACCGAAAAAAAAGAATCACCTCTCAGATACCAAAAGAAGGAAATCGTTGATAAAAAAAAAAAATATAATAAAAAATAAAATAAAAGAAAGGACGAAAACAGCTTCTCTTTGTCCGGCTTAAGAGTCTTGGAAGTGCGTAAGAGGCTTAAAGTCAAACTCGAGTGAGAGACATTAAATACCGTGGCCTGAAAAGGATACCCCTAGCCCGACCCCCAACCTCATGCCCCATGGACCGACTGGTCCAGGAATTTTTAACGCAAAGCTCATTAAGAACACGAAGCACGAAGGGTCGTAACGCGATATAAATCGATGCTCCGAAAACATGTCAATCTTTTCGCCTTAAGGGGCTACATCTAGCGTGACGGACCTAAAATTCAATTTTTTTTTTTTTATGAATAAACGACTAAAGATATTGACGATTTCTTTTTTCAAGCGTTTCTAGTTCATTTATTGAAAAAGATTTTATACATTTTAAATATAATATAAAATAATTTAACTGCTCGTTTCCGAAGCTGAATGTTCTGTCGGTGAGATGTGATCATTTTAAACCGAAGAAAAACCTTCGGAAAATTATTAATCCCCAGTCTGGAAACGTTTTTCTTGCACCTTTATTCCGGAAACGTGGGTCACGACATTCTTCAAACCGTTTAAATGGCTGAAGAAAAGTAAGAACCATTTTTATTTTTATTCTTTCAGGTTATCTTTTCCAGATATGTAGCTACCAACATTTTTCAGTGTTTTTTGGTATAGTTTTTTTATATACATTTATATACATTTTTGTCCGATTTTTTTTTCGCCACCGTTTTTGCATTAAACTTGGAAACATGACAAAAATGATTTTGAAAACTTTCAAATGAATTCAGGCAATGCAGAGGGTGAATTGAAAAATCGTAAAAAAATATGAAAATTTCTTTTTCATGGTTTAGAATCATTTGGAAGGTGGGTGGCGATACTTTTTTTTAGGCCAAATAAGAACCACCCTAATATATATATATATGTATATACAGCGATGGGGTAGGATAAGGTGTTCGTACTCTGCAGAGCTCTTTCCTTATTTTTATCAGGTTTTCCACGAGGATGAATATTTAAGAAGGGCGAGAGAGGGACGCGGAGGAAGGGCAGGGAGGGTGAGGGGGGATCGGACGAAGTAAGAACGGCGGACTTAATCTGCGCTCGGGGATTCGCGCGCGGCCACCGTCGAGGGGGCTGCCCGCGTATCGCAAAGTAGCCGATCTCACCCTCAGCCTCCCCCCTTCTGCCCCCCTGAGCCAAGATCTCTTTGCCGCTTCTCGCCTCCACCCGGTGACTTCGCCCAGCCGCAACGGAGGAGGGTGGAACGAGAAATAACGTTGCTCCCGAGATAGTCAACCACCCACCCTCCTCACCCCCCACGCCCCTCGGCAGCGAAAAATCGCTCCGGGTGCATGTGCGAGGCTCCCCCCTTCGCCCAAACGCTCGACGATGTTTCTCTAAATATTTTATCGTCGTTATCGACTATCGAACGAGATACGAAAAAAAAAGCAAAACAAAAAAAAATATAAAAAAATAACCCGACAGTGAAACGATCAAACACTGAATAAATGAACGACGGAGTCGCTGATGCACTAAGGGTTGTTTTTGTTTCTGTTAGTTTTTTTTTCGTCGCACGATTTGTTTTTTTATCGAAAATTGCGTAAACAAAAATGAGGAATCGTCCTATTTGTGAATAACGTGCGAAATTGTGAAGAAAAATTACGAGTGAACGTGATGTAATAGAAAAATGGCCATTGAGTCGATGGAAAATCCAGATTCAATATGTTTATAATAGGGTGGGCGTGAAAAAAAAACTGTCTTACTACTGGAAAAATCTCGAGTTGACCTCACAAAAACAAAAAATAGAAGACCCTCCAAATTTCGGCTCTCAATCTCAATATTAAGGTGTGCCTATGAATATTTAATTTTATTCAATCGTTTAATTTTTTTTTTTTTTAATTAAAAAAAATCCGGACAAATTTGTTTTTTTTCGCATCCAATCTAAGACTGGTATATTTTTTTATTCTCATCGTTCTTCGATGTTCTTTTTTTCGATCTCACGATTCTTATTCCGAAAAACTTTGCGGGGTGAAGGGGGTGGGACGGGGTCGGGGCGGCGGCTCAATTCGAAAGAGTGTCGATCGCGGCGGCAAAGGAGCCGAGGGTCGCGACGTCTGAGCCTTGCTTTTCAATACCTGCTGCGTAGGCAAAATAAGAAGAAAAAAAAACATCCAAGTCGTCGTTCGATCAACGAAACAGATATATTCGGACAGAGAGAGAGAGAGAGAGATAAAGAGCTAGAGAGTCCCGGACGGGGCGAGAGCCGGCCGGGTTCGACGCACTTGATTTACGTCGCCCTCGGCGATATAAGTTCGAATCGCTCGGTATCCGACCGACTGCCGAACGTAACAATTCTCATGTAATAGGAACCACTCTCATTCCAATAACCATGAATCTATCAAACGTCAAAACGCAATCTCTTCAGCCAACGTAACAAAAAAAAACAAAACAAAAACGAAAAAAAAATCAAAAATTTCCTTTAGCGATTTGACTAGACTGACTCTACCGACTTCGAACGCATTTGTTGTACAATAATGGTAATAATTGTGTACCAACAACAAAATACCCTTTCGCCCCTCGCTGTCAGATTGCGCATGTTCCTCCGGGTCGATAACAATGCACTTTGTGCTCGCTTCGCATGCACGTAATGACGCATTTTCGAGGGAGGTTGGACAAAAAATGTTTCGGGTGAATTCGAGAGCATTGGCAAAGGACGATTACAGTTTTTTATTCCTTTTTCAACGTTTCGCTCATTGGTTTTGGAGCCTCGTCAGAATAATTTTTATTTAGTTTCTTTCCGTTGTTTTATTTTTTGACATTTTTTTTCTTTTCTTGGAAGTCGTGTAATCGCATTTTTTATTTTAAGGTTATGTCGTTTGTTCTGATGATTTCGGTGTTTGTCTATTCCTAAAATTTTTTTAAATAAATATTCTATGGCAATTCTTTGTGGAGTCACTTGATTAAAATATTTTTTTCAAAGTCGGAGTTGTTAAAATTGCATTATAATGTCAAATTGATAAAATATTCTTCCCGAAGAACGGCAAACGAGTGTTCGGTTACATCTTGACAACCATTTTGTTCTCGTGTCCTAAAAATGATTTCTAATTTTTTTTATCTACGATAATCAATCGCCGCAATCACCGAACCCCATCGCTTAACCGCGAAACATCATCCCCGTCGTGACGTCACGCTCGACAGAGAAAAAATCTCGACGGTGTCTCGAGCAGCTATGTCAAAAAAAAAAAAAAAAAAAAAAAAAAATAATAAAACGGAAAAATAAGAATAAAAAAAATTAAAACGCACGAAAAGCAGACGCGTTGAAGAAGATCGAAATGAGTAATGGTGCCAATGACAGTGCTCCGAGCGTCGTACAAATGAATGCACGACGAGGCTTTGACGCGCGATAATTTATCACGTTATCCTTACAACGAAGATGCTCGCTTTTCTCTCTCCTCTATTCCTCCCCGCGGTGCTTTATATCGCCCATCGCCCTCCCACTCTCTTCTTATTCTCTCTCTGTCTCTCTTTGACGTTGTGTATTCGTCGCAACTGTCGGGGCCCGGTAAGAAAACGTCTCGTGACTCGATCGTAGACAAATATAAATAAGCCAATCGCGCTCCTCACCCACGACATTGCCTTCACGTCAGTCTGAAAATTTTTCCTCGTCGCATTTTCCACTCAGCATCGTTTCCGTTCGCCATTGGCTTAGCCTCGGTGTGTCTTCGAGAACACGAGAGAGAGAGTGAGAGCGACGAAAAAAGCATATGGCGATGGATAAGCGGAAGTGGAGGGGGGTGGGGGTTAAGTCGAAAGCGTAGGTGACGAAAGAGAGAGAGCGAGAAAGCATTGGAACAAGCGTGAGAAACGTCGCAGTGGAAAAAGCCTCGACTGATCAGACCGATCTGAGCGCGAGGGCTTAACGGATTCCGGTAATCCCAAGGGAATACCTGACAGCATCGTCTCGCTTGAGGAAAAAGAAAAACAAAAAAAAAAAAAAAAAAAATTCGCTGGGACTTTGCTCGTCGGTTATGCGACACACGCTCGCGTACGCGATATGTGGGCTATGTGGTTGACGAAATCACCCCTTGCTCGAGTGAAACTCCACTCGCGAGCTCCCCTCACCCCCCAACGACAACCGCTTTATCGCTATAAATAGAGACTGAAAAATGCACGAAAATTAGTCTTCTCACGATCTAGTTTCGCGTTTCGACGAATTTTCGTACCACCAGTGTGACATTTTTGCGATTTTTCAACCACCAACCAACCATTTATCACTGTCATACTGTATTTTTATTTTTGTTTTTTTTCTTTACATCGTCGATAATTATTACTGGTTATTTTTCTATTTATTATTGTCCTTCATTTCGCATTCGATTGAAAATCCATTGAGTCGTATGGACAGAAAGCTAAGACAAGCGAAAAATTTTGTGATAAGCGTCACACAGTGTTTAGATGCCTCTTATGGCTCTGAAAAAATTTGAAAGGATCGCTAAGTATAGGCTTATCCATAAGTACGAAACAGATTCTAAATTCAGATCGATCGTGTAACAAAAAAATAAAAATCCAATCTTTAAGGTAACTCAGACCTCTTAACAGTTATTATCATAAAATTTTCTCGAGTGCACCGTATCTGAGTAATTAAAATAGTGCACGATTACTTTTTCGTTATAAACGTGAAAATTGCGAGGCCCGCATCGGTTGGCAAACGCGGAAAGAGGGATATCTCAGGTCGAGGCACGCCGCGTCGAGAAGTATTTTTAATTTTGGAGCAGCCCACGAGTCGATTAATAATACATGAGTGAGAGAGAGAGAGAGAGAGAAAGGGAGCACGTGGGGTGGGGAGGGGGTGTATTTATTCAGTGGTGGTTGGCTGTTTACACCGAGCATCAAATATGCAGGTGTGTCTTTGGATGTGGAGGTGAGCACTTGAGCTCTGGCGTTCACGTCGCCCGGTCGTGCTTTGGCCGTGGTTGGGGAATCGCGTTACCGAGGAAATGAAGGTGGGACGTCGGGACGACGGGTGATTAGACGCGACAGGCGTCGACCAGACGGTTTCTGACTTTATTAACGATATCGCCCGAGCGACGGAGCAAAAATACGTCGAGGGGTACTAGACGGAAAAAAAAAAAACACATGCACGCACACACACACCACACACACATATGGGATATTTACAGAATTTTACGATTAAATACGATAGATTTTTTAATGAAAAATCGGAGCCATATTCATTCGGACCTGGAAATTATTGGATTTATTGGATTTTCGAAATAATGACCATTCGGACGGACACCCTGTATATAAGCACAAATAACGATGGCAACAATCCTTCCGTAATGTTCGTGAGCCTCGAAAATTCGCAAAAAATGGCTGAAACATATTTTTTCATAAACTCTCTTCATCGATGATCAAAATTTCCCATTAAATTTTTGCCAATTCCAAATAATTTGCATATTTCTCAATCCTTCAATCGAATCAAATTCGAAGCTCAAAATTGTTTTGTATATCATTCACAAAGCGATCGTCGTATTTTCAAATTTGTTTGTTTTCAAATTTATTTATTCTTTTTCGGTCGTTTCGTATATTTCGTTGGTTCAACGAGCGTCGTCGTGCGGTCCCCAGCGGGGTAGGTGTTTTTAAATTGGCCGGTATCGGCCAGAATTCTCACGATCGCTATTGTTCGAGATCGGATCCTCGCGACGTTAACTGGGCCGGGGACTCCCCGAACTATATCTTTCAAATGCGGAAACAAAAAAAAAACGAAAAAAAAAAACCCAATAGCGACACCTTTGTGCGGGTTGTGACCGGGCGCGTCTCGAACGTCACGACGACGATCGTTCACCGAGTCCTTTTTTTTTTTTTGTTTTGTTTTTTCTTCTTATTCTTTTTCGTCGATGCTCGATACCCAGACGCTTGCGCGGGTTCCGTTCGTCCGTTTTATTGGCCATAAAAGCAATAATGCGATGCCATACGATGGCCCTTCCGCGTGCCGAAAGTGTGTGTGTGTGTTTTCTCGATTTCCACCGACCTTCCTCCCCCCCCCCCGCCCACTTCTTCACGAAACCACGACAAAACGTTACAAATGCGCGGACCGGACCGGGGATGGGGTCACCCCTCGAGATCCGAAAACCACCCTAGCCACCCGTGTGCGATACTATGTTTCGTCGATGGTCAAGCATTCCTGGGTTATCCGACTCGTTTTCCACATCTCGATCGTAGAAAGAGAAAACAACAACAAAAAAAAACAGAAACGAAAAAAAAAAAACAAACAAACCACCGCAATTTATGTTTTATTCTCGTTGAGAATTTGTTTCGTTTTTTTTTGTTTTCCGTCTAATAAATTGCTTCCAGGTGGGTTTAAAAAAAGGGTTGCAAGTTAAAAGTTGCAATTTGTAAAAAAAAAAAAATTTGAAAAAAAAAATTAAAAAAATAAAAAACAAGATTTACAAAAAAAAAAACGGAAAGTCTGAGTGGGCTATGGAAAACAAGCGAAGGCACGTGAGAGGTTTCGGAGAAACGAGGGAGAGATACTTATCAGCCTCGTCGGCCATCCTAATTTACTTATTGCCCATCTTCCTCGCGCTCCTCACTGACACCGTTGGTGCGTCTCCTTCTTCGTATAATTTTTTTTGTTATTATTTTTTTTTCGTTTTTTTTTTGCTATCATTTTTTTTATTGTTGCTCGGGCCTCGAGAGCATCGCACCCACGGTCGTGGCTATTTACAAGTACGAAATTGGCCGGAGCGCGAGAGGCCCGAAGTGGGCGCGAGACGACGTGAACGAAGCGACGATGGTCTCGTTTCGGAGCTTTTTAACTTTGACGGTGTACGCTGCGTGTAATACGTGCCGCTTCAACGTCACGCCCGAGGATAGTGACAATCTTCAATTTTCACTAGGCACAAGTTTCACGACGTCTTTCGTGGGACAAAAAAAAGTAATAACAATGAGTGAATCACGAAAAAAATAACAACAACAACAACAACAACAACAACAACAACAACAATAATAATAATAATAATAATAATAATAATAATAATAATAATAATAATAATAATAATAATAATAATAATAATAATAATAATAATAATAATAATAATAATAATAATAATAATAATAATAATAATAATAATAATAATATAATTCATATTTTCTTCGGTTTATTGAAAATATTTATTTATTATATTTTATACGACATTTAATAATTCCATTACCTTCGAATTCTTTTTGTTTCTCATTTTCAGTTTCTGATTCAATAGTGAAATGAAAATAAGTAGACGTCACGAATTTTCTCTACAGCAATAAATAAAAAATTCGCAGCACAAGAGAACATTCATTCTTCAATTATTGATTATTAATATCATAATATGTAAAAAGTATTAATATTCACGAATGTTTGCAACATTCATAAATATTAATATGTACATGTATATCTATATTTAAAAAAAAAAAATGATGCTTCGTTGATTCCGGTTTATCATCGCTTGAACCGATGACCCCGCAAGAGAGTCACGAGAAACGTCTCAATGTCCGGCAATAAGTGGCAAATCCGGGACAAGAAGATTTTCACCGTGAAACGACACCTTGAGCCGAGATTACCAGCACTAGCGCCACCCGACGAATCCTCTTTGGCCGATTCTCTCCCCGACGACCTCTCGACTCCTCGTCCCCATCTTCACATTCACCCTCGCAGTCTCACGCGTGTTTCTTTTTCACCCCGTGAGCCCGGATAGTCCACATGGTTTTTTTTTTTTTTTTTTTTTTTTTTCCGTGCGCCTGGATGTCGACCGTTACGCGGCTTAGCTGCAGCTTGCAAAGCTACATACCGACGAGTGGATATAGATACAGAGAGAGAGAGAGGAGAGGGGGATCAAGGTTTTACACGAGCTTTAACATTTGAGGGCTGTAGGTACAAAAAGTGCTATCTAACACTTTTGTCGAAATGATTTTTTTTTTTGCATTTTCGCGAAATATTTAGGGTCATCAAAATGCAGCTGTTCATGAGATTAAAATTGTTGATAGTTGTTAGAGACGAGGGGATTAACTATACCCAATAACTTCGAGAGTTTTGCTCCGATCGGCTTCAAATTTTGAGAATATATTCTTGAAATGTTTAAAAATAAGAAAAGACAACAAACAAATCTATTGCAAACCCTATTGCAAAGCTCCTTTTGTACCTAAAGCCCTTATTCGCTACAACTGCATGCTCGATAATCGTCGAATAAATTTGCCGAAGCTTGACTTCACGTCGAAAAATTCGTACAGTCGATTTTTAAGTTTCCATAATATCCCTCGCGGAGAGCGGATCGCGGGGGTGAAAGTGCCAGTGGGGTAATGGTTTTTAAGGGGATGCTCGAAATGTCGGCTTAATGGCTCCACCGTTCTTGGTTTTACGGTCGATTATCGCCTGCTCTCTAACGTTCACCCAAACCCCTTTTTCCAAAACACTATCTCGTGGATTCTTACTCGCGACGCAGTTCCCTTCCCCCCTCGCCCCTCCCTCCTCACTCACAACCACGGGGATTCGTTGCTAAAGAAGCCAAGATTTCGCGTGGCCTCTCGGCGAACGTTTGGAACATAAAGGGTAAAATTGCGGCATAATCGTAAAATCTGAACGAGAAACACAAGGAGTGGGGAGTGGGGGGGTTGAGAATGCAACCGAAGAATCACAGCTTCTTATTCATCGTTCTTCGAAGGTTGTTAAAAATCTAAAATACAAAATTTTCTTTTTGACGATCGTTAATCGCACATTGTGAACCTCGGAACCTTCGCACCCTCTCTCCCCCCCCTCCGCCCCGCTACCGAAAAGCTGTAAATTATTTTTACGATCCCATAATCGTGAGAAAAAATTGTCAACGTTGAGAAAATAAATTATTCCAATAATTTTTTTGTGTGCTTCGTTTGGAATTCACCCTTCAAGCGTATTTCTTTGTATTTTTTTTTTTTGTTTTTGCTTCACACGTGATTTGTACAGTCATCCCGATCTCTTATTCGTGCACCGACGAAGATACAATTTGGTACACAGACGTAGATCGATGTCCCTGAAAACAGGAATTATACCATTGAAAAAAAAACCCTTTGCCCACTGATTGAAAAGTGAAATTGAAATTTTTTTTTGAGGTGTCTCTTAATAGGTCTCCTCAAATGCAATTTAAAATGACCCGACACCTTTTCGTTTCAACCCTTTCAATCACGAGATATTCGCTTTCAAAGTCGATATCAATGTTCCCTCCCCCCTCCCCCGTCTAATTTCTAAACTATCAATTCAAAAAGTCGGGAAAAAATCCAGAATAAAGCTTTTCAGTCGTACATTCAATGAAAATTAGAACGAATACTGTAGAAAAAATAGTTTAAGGAAAAATATAAAAATAAAAAGAGTAAAAATAAATAGAGATAATGAGAAGGATGTCTACGAAACCCTATCGTGTGCGTGTGTCCAACACGCTACTCGACCACGATTTTCTTCTTCTTTCGTTCACAATAAACGTGTAAAATTTTGTCGCGAATTAACGCAAAATTGGAAAATGAATGACGCAGATTGAGAATGAATTTAATCGACCCTTGGATATTCGGTAAATGGTCTCCGCGTTCTCCGAGCATTCTCGGTGCCATTAATTCATTTCCCTTTGAATGCACACGAGTCGGAGGGCTGGTGGTTCGCTTTGCTCCTCCTGGATGGTAGTAACGCCATCGTCACCACCTCGACCCACCACCCGCCCGTTTCCTTAGCTAAGCTCTCGACGTCGTGGAAGCTCACTGTTCTCTCGGCTTCTTCCGTCTTGGGTGGTGGGCGTCCCTTGGACCGGGGACATTAAGACATTGTTCGTATGATTTACAAGTCCGAATTACATTCAGCTTCGTATAAATATATATATATATATATATGACACGAAACACCATCCCCCCCCCCACCCACCCCTTCCCGTTCGGCCTCGTCCGCTCGTATATTAAACATACATTGTGAGTTAACCCTTTCGCTCGAGTTTCAGTCACACCCCCATCGCACAAATTTCCAACCCTTTCTTGCGCCTTCTCACCCACGAACAATTACTGCTCCTCAATCATTCGCTTGAAAAAGGGAAGAAAAAAAAGAAAATTAGCAAAAATTGAAATTAAGAAATTTGAAAAAATGAAAATGAAAACAGAAACACAGATGAAGTAAAACGTGGCATATTTTTCTAGTTTAGTAGAAAAAGTAACTAGTTATTTTTTTTTCTTAAAAAAAAAGTAATTTATTTTTTTGGAAAAAGCTGGTCATTCATTATTATCGAAAAACTAGTTATTTGTTTTTACCGAAAACTAGCTAATTTTTGTTTCCACCAAACTAGTTAATTGTTTTTTTTATTAAACTAGCAAATTATTTTTAAAAAAAAACTAGTTATTCGTTTTTTTTTATAAACTAGCTATTTTTTTTTTTCTAACTAGTTATTTATTTTTTTACATTAATATTTTCGTTTTCAGTTTTTTCCGCGCCTTCCGGGTCCCGCGCAAGCACTGGAAAAAGGCATTTCCGGTACGGGCAAAAAAAAGACAAAGGTCGAAAGGTCCGAGTCGGTTGCCGATGAACTTCCACGGGATGGTCATCGATCATTCAATTAGCGAAACCCGGTGGCACCGCCAGTGATCGATCATTCGGCTTAGGCCGCGTTTGCCCACGCCTCGAAACTCGCTAGCTGTAGCGCTATTTCTCGGCAGTAGTTATAACCAACGGCTGATCAGACGCGAGAGGAACGGCTGTTGGAAAACGTCGGCTTCGAACGCGGCGAGAAGGCCTACGGGTCTCGGCGAATCGACGGATCCCCGACGAGGTTCGACCCTTGCACCGTGGTCCAAAACCTAGCGCCCCCCCCCCCCCACCCCGCCTCCGGGATTCCCCGCATCAGCCGGCAACCCTCACTCGAATCCCTAATCAACCCTTTTCAACGCGCACAATTTCGAGAAGCCGAACGGCTCCTTTCTCGCGTTCCCATCACCCTCCGGCCTACCCCCCACCCCCGCCACCCTTTCCCCTCTCGGCACACACAGCACCGGCTCCACGCTCGTTGCTCGCCGTGGAAAAGCCTCGAGCTTTTCCGCCCTCCTCACTTTCCGACGATTTCCCAAGAAAATCCCGAGCTTTCTCATTCTTCTCGCGGCTCTGTACTCTAATTAATAGATTCTTGCCACGCACTTTTCACAAACTCTTTCTCTCTTTCTCGCTCGCTTCGAGATAGCTAACGAAGACGCTTAATATTGCAAGCTGCGATTGGATTCGAGTTGATTCGGCCCCAGTGCCCAAGAAAAAAAATTATATATAAGCTATATATGGTATTGGGCATATATAGTTATATAGTCTCTACATAGACTACGAATAGTCTGTATAAAGTACCTATATATGGGCTATTCCACGTGAAGTGGGACAGACTTCGGCCACAGGTCTCAGAATTTTTTATCCATCAATATATGGTCATCCTGCATCATAAAAAAAACATTTCCATGTAGTTATAAACCCCAATTGAGTCTGGGTTTTTTTTAGTTCTAATCGAAAAATAAAAAAACTAAAAAATCTTCAATTTCGTGTCTCTTGAGTGTCGATACAGCAAAATTAAAATCTAACCAGTGCATTTTAACTGGAAAAAAACTTTCTTTTTAATGAAGCAAATAGAATATCGACATAATTACCCTCTTTTTCGTTCTTTTTTTCATAATTGGTTTGTATTTGATATGTAAAAAAAAATCCACGACATTATTGATGACGGTCGCTGCGTGAATTTTTTGAATAGAAAAAAAAAACACGTTTCGTGCGATGTAAACGCTTGCGTAGCTCTTCACCTAGCGGAATAATTTTTGCGAGGTTCATCGGGGGCTTGCAGCGAAAGAGAGAGAGAGAGAGAGAGAGAGAGAGAGAGAGAGAGAGAGCCAGACTTCAATGGCCCGGAGCGAAAAAGCTCGCTCGACCGACAGCGTTGCAGCGTAATAAGAAAGAAAGAAGATACGAAAGTTTGTCGCCGTTACGTCGGGAAGTTGGGTTATTTCTTCAATTTTTTTCTTTCTTTTTCTTCGTTTTTTTTTTTTTTTTTCGTTGCCTTCATTGCGCGTTCCGCTCAACCCCGAGAGACCGGAGATTGACCAGGGTGGCCGAGGGCCTGAAGAAGGGTGAACGTTCTCTGTCGTGTTAATTTTTTTTTTTTTTTTTTTTTTTTTTTGGTTCTTCGTCGCGAATGAGAGGATAGGGAGGACGTCGTGAGAGGGGACAACTAGTTTTCTTCGGGTTCCTCGATCTTTCGTAACGTTTTTTTTTTTTTTTTTTTTTTGCTTGTTTCTCTTTCTTCTTTTTCTCAGTCGACGGGTGGACGCCGTTTCGCCGGTGAAGTGTCCGCAGGACTATCGAGGATTCGGACGATGGTGCCCGAGAGTTCCGGGGTCGGTTGGGGGACCAGAGACCCCCCCCCCCCCACCCCCTTCCCGTCGGTGAGGATGCGAAGAGCCTCGGGCGATGCCGAAGAAAACCGCGCGAACGGCCACTCTCTCTCCATCTCTCTGTCGCTCTCTCTCTCTCTCTCACTCGATCTCCCTCTCTTGCGCTCTCACCGGCTGTGCCGTATCTTCGTCCTCGTTCACCCTTAGTCTCACGCTCACCGGGGAATTCGCCCGACTACCGACGCATCGGGAATTTGCGTCCGAAAGAATTTTTCGGACCTTCGCCGGTTATCCGCGCCGAGAGGAAACATTTAGACGAAAAAAAAAAAAAAGAAAAACAGAAATCCGGAGATGAGCCGACGCGTCTCGAAGATTCGAACTTGTTTTTTTGTATTTATCTATTTTTTTTTTATTTCACAAAAATCACGATAGCCCGTCGTAAAGATGTGCCAATTTTTTTTTACCGGATTTCCGACGATTCTACAATCAACATCTTCGTTGATTAATTTACAGCGATGAGGGGGAAAAAAATAAGAAATTGATTCGAAACCATCGATGGGTTCCAAACAGAACAAATTAACAAGCAATATTTTAATTTGACGTTATTTCTTCAATTTTACAATAAATGCAAATATTTATCAAAACCGGAAAAAAATCCATCACGATTCAATTCGAAAAGTATTTGTAATATATTTTCATCAAACAAAATAAAATCCCATTCCTTTCCAAGTGATGCGTGAACAAATAAAAAAAAAAACAATGATCAATGATCGTCCAACTAATGAAGAATTCTATAGGAACGAAAAAAAAAAAATAAAAAAAAACGAAAAAATAAAAATAAAAAATAGTTTCGTCGTAAAACGGTGAAACGATTTGCCAGTTCCAGTAGCGGACACCAATGTTATTGGCCGCGTGTGCCCGTGACAGCCGGCAATTAACGGTTCCCGGACTCTCGTGGGGTTTCGACACGAAACTGCACAACGAACGAGAACCTCTCCTCCACCGGTTAACGCCGTAACGTCCTTAAATAATTGTCCCCCCTCCACCCCCCCCTCCCTCCCTCTTCCACGCTCCTCGGGCGTAGTTTCACCCCTCCACGTCCGTTCTCTTTCTCGCGCTAACACGCCCATTGCATCGCCACCCTCGATCGTCGATGCGCGTTAAGACACCGATTTGCGTGTGTGTGTGCGAAACAGTTTTCGGCTTGCGTACGTCAACGCGAGGAAAGAGGAAAACCACGACTGCGACGACGACGACGACGAATCACCCCCGCGTGCAGCCACGTCAATGCCAGATCTCGATTTACCCGATCCTTCTCTCAACCCCCATCCCCCGTCGTCACCCTCATCCTCCTCCTCCTCCACCTCCGCGACCTTCTTCTTCACATCCAACGCTCGGGAAAATTTACCCCCCGACCCGGATTTTCCGATTATTTGTCGATTTATCCGAGCCACCACCTTTTCCACCGTTTCTCTATCTTCCCACCCTCCTACGTTCTACTGTCACGGCGTGCCATCCCCATCCTCTACCCCCTCACACACACACACACACACACGCACACACACAAGCTTCCTCCTGTTTTTACTATCTCGTAGAACTGATTTGTCAAGTGAAACAACAAATTCGACACACAATTCTTATTCCTTCGATGAAATTTCGTTTTAATTCGAGTCTTTGGTTACTTTTATTTCACTTTTTTTAAAAACTTTTTACAATTTTTAATTGCTATCGTTGTGATTATGTACTTTTAGTATTCTATTCATTTATTTATTTAGTAAAATTCAAAAAGTTAGCGCGTTATAATGAATATTAATATATTAATATTATACGTTATAATTAATGTTAATATTGATTATAACGTGCTAACTCGTTGAATTTGAGAGTTCAATGAATAAATAAAGTTTTCTCGTGCAATAAAGTTCGAATTTTTATTCATTGAAATTAGAAAAAATAAAAATTGGTTAATGTTAAAATTGATATTAATATTAATATCATCTCTTAATTATCTTTCTATCATTACGAACCCACGAATAAAACAACGTCATGGAGCTTTCGGGACGCGACACCTGAACGCACTTTTTTGTTTTGGAATCGTTTGAAAATAATTATTTGCAATATTTCGCATTTACATTTGTAAAATAATTTTTTCATAAATTATTGTTTTTTTTTTTCTTTTTTCGTTTTTGTTTTCCGGAGAGCCCGCATTGCACCAGAGCAATCTACGAACCCTTTACCGCGAGGGGCGCCGTATATTACGGTATAATATACCTGCCCCCCCCCGGGGAGGGGGGGGGGGGTGGCCTATCTGCTTTCACGAGACTGAGGTCCGGGCACCGAACTCGCGAGAGTGGAGTCTGAGTTGTCGGAGATTAGAAATTCATTTGAATATTTCTCGTGCAAGGTAGAGAGCGCGGGGTGCAGATAGCGAGGCGAAGAAGACGAAGAAGCTACGTGGGCCAGGGACCGACGGGCAGGAGGGGGGAGGGGGGGGGGAGGGCGGTTGCGGCGTGGATGCGGGCAAAAGTGAGTTGAAACGGGTGAGAACGAAGAACCCGAGAGAATTTCCGCTCTTTCGTTCCTATATTAGGTATTATAACGTGCAAGATATTTCGTGGCAACACAAGGCCCCGAGGGTTGTGAGCGCCCCGGCGAATTATCAGCTAAGAGGAAATTATGGAAATAGATATAAATCGTGGGAGTGAGAAGCCGCATGGTACGCTCGCACATTATTCCTCATCTATCTATCTATCTCTCTCTTTCTTTTTCTCTCTCTTTCTCTCCCTCTCTCTCTCTCTCTCTCTCTAATAAAATCAGAAGCTGTTTGATCGACTCGGGCGAGCCAAGTTGTGGCGAAAAAAATATGTCGCCAATTTACACGAAAAGTAATAACAAAAATATATAAATGATCATTTTCTTTACGATCCCCCCTCCTCTCTCTCTCTCTCACTTTTATGGTTTTTATATTTTTAGTTTATTTTTTAATTTCACCATCGCGTTTATTTTTATCGTTTTTACATCTTTGGTTTATTCTTAGTCCGATTAATTATGTTTACTTTCATTATTTTTACATTTTTGATCTTCATATTGTTGTTACTTACAGCTCATCAATCATTGTTATCTTATTATAATTTTCATTATTGCCTAAAGTCACGACTATGATATAATAAACAAATGAAATCGAATCAAATCTCTCTAACTTTCTCTCTCTCTCTCTCTCTCTCTCTCTCTCTCTCTCTCTCTTTCTTAAAAATGAGTAGCTGTTTGATCGACGCGGCTGAGTCAAGTTGTGCAAAAAAAAAAAAATAATAAAAAATAAATAGATAAATAAATAAATAAATCGAAAATTTACATGGAAAAGTAATAACGAAAATATTTTATTTTCTTTACGTTCGTCGGGGCGCTGTGGGGAACGGAGAAAGTAAAGTCAAGCGTGAATATAACATCGCGAGGGAGGCTGTGTCACGCGCTCATCGAAGTCGAACCGAGAATTAACAACTCGCGCGTCGTGCATCGCGAATTATCGTGGGATATCGAGAGTTATGTATCAAATAGCGTCACCGTATCCGCGAGGAGGGTCGACGGTACGGGGGAGGGTGGAGCGAACGAATGGGTGAGAATTGTTGCTCGAGGAACGAGGTGGCTGAAAACGATTGCTCAAGCTCGCGAAATCACTCGCGAACGCGCGAGTCCATCAATTTCACATACACACCCACGCGCGCCCTCTTCGTTCATCTGCTGAGATTCGCAGAATATTCTCGGCTAACGTGTTCGAATCGCACGCCTCGCCCCCCCCCCCCTCTTTCCCCCATCGCGCACGTGCGAATTAGCGCCGGTCGAGAAAACACGGAGAGAGAGATGAGCGATCATGCGAATGAAACACTCGTTAACTCGAATGTATTTGACGTAACACGTAAGAATTTTCACGCGAATAATTCATAAACCGATGATCCACGAGTGCTGGTAGTTCACGGTTCAAGGGGATTAACAATGTTTTTTTTTTTTTTTCTACTTTTTTAAAACTTTTTGACGTTGGTGAAAGTGTTTGAAGCTGCGATGATTCGTAATATGTATATATTTTTTTCTCTTTATCATTATATCAATTTTGTTAACGAAAGAAATTCAAGAAAATATGTTATTCGGCATGAAATTTGGTAAAAATTAATTCGCGCTTTTAAATTCGCGGAGACATTGAAATTTTCATACACCTACTGATCGATATTAAAATTTCAAAATCGACTGCAAGTTGAAGCTTGATTTTTTTTTTCTTATTCCAAATTATAGGTAGGAAAAGTAGGTAGGGAAATTTCTCAATCAGGAATTCAAAGATTGGGATAAAAAATGACTTCGTGCACTGTTCACAATTCGAGAAGGAACAAATTACAAGTTTCGACTTCTTTCTTTATTGGTGTCATTTTTTTTTTTTTTTCATTTTCGTATTTCAATAAAGTCAGACGAGCTTATTTGGGGTTTACTTACAACCCTCTTACGATTTTTACGCGGTAAGCAATTTTCATCCCCCCCACCCCCACCCCCACACACACACATAAACCGACATTCATCGCATTGTCTTACGTACACGTTGACATTTTTTTTCAATCCCGTAAGCGACCTTGGAAAATGAAAAAAAAATCGATCGGTAAGTAACGATTCGTCGAAAAGTAGATAATAACCGTAACGAGTCAGACGAACGTTTCTGTATAAAAATCGCGTACGCGGGCAACAAATAAAAAAATTAAAAAAAATAAGAAACGCACGTAGAGAGCAGAGAGACGTATAAAACGAGAGCGATGAGTTTTCCATGGATTATAGTTTTGTTTTGCTACTACGGAAATTCGGTGTAACGTCGAAACGGCGAAGGGGAGAGGGGGGGTGGGGGCGAGCGGGGTAGGAGGTTTGTAAAGCGTAGTCGGGGTTTTCGAAGTCGGCCAAGGGTTGAAGCTCACCCCTCGGTCCCGGTCTACGGTCCGGGGAATTTCGTATTTACAACCCTCGCCGCGTATCGCTATCTGCCGAGAACGCCCGGTAAAGAACACGGAACGAATGATATACGCGGTAATAACAGGCGGCGTGCTCGCGGCCGTCGTGAAAGCTTGTGTCGGAAAAGCAAGAGCACGGACCACTGTATGAACGAGCAGGAGACCGCGGTGGGTCGAGAGGGGCGCGGGGGGGGGGGGTGAATTTCCGTAATGCCTATAATGCCCCGGTTTCGGGTGCGTTATTCACGCTCCTCGTACTCGCGTCACGCATATATGTGTATACATATATTTATATATATAAATATGTATATTGGGGTGGTCCTTAAAAAAAAATGCACGTCCTCCAACCCTCCATATGGTTCGAAAATATGAAAAACTAATTTTCGTATTTTTTTCCGATTTTTCTTTCATTGTCTGGGGTTGGCCTGATTCAATAGGAAAGTTTTGAAAACATTTTAAATGAAAATTTTGATTTAATTTTTCACTGAATTCAAATTTTTTTTATGATCGACATAATTTTTTCGTTACCTTCTGACATCATTTTTCACTATATAATATTCTCTCTGGGGTTTTTTTTTTTTCACCGGCTGCGTAAAAAGTGGAAAAAGTTCAATGGCAATTATTATTTTATTTTTCGTTAGATCGTGTTCGCATAATCAGCGTTCCCCAAAAATTTCGGAGGGGCGAATGACATTCTTAAAAAAATTTTTTTTTTTTTATTTATTCCGGAATTTTTTGTTATCTCGCACGTCACGTGTAATTGGACGAATATATGTGACCTCAACGGTTGGTAAGAGACTCGGATTAACCGTTTATAATAACACGTCTATGAAGTTTGAGCCGAGGTGGTTTAACTTGGCCATTTGAAAGTCAAACAGGCGAAACAATTAATTAGTGATTAACGACGTAGTGGCGGACGTAGTGAACGAAGGGGCGGAGGAGGGGGGGGGGTGGTGAAGGGGTTGAAGGATAGGGCGTAGTTTTGTGAGCCGGAGTGCAGCCTCAATGGGGGAGGCAGGTGACTCGAGGGGGTGGTCCGGTGGATGTTGGAGGAAAAGGGTTGAAAGTGGGCGGCAAGAGAGACCCGAGAGAAAGCGAGAGAGAAAGCAAAGAGACTCGAGCAAAGAGAAAACGTGGTCGGGGAACGTGTACTTCCGTTATGCTCACCGCTACCCTGCGACGCCGGCTCCCCCCCCCCCCTCCCCCCTGGCCCCATCACGAAACGCAAGAAACTTTAAAGTTTGTTCACGAACTTTAGTTCACGAAACCCCGGTAGCGCTGGCGTTAGCTTCTAATTAGCGGACAAACAGTTAGCCGCGGGTTACAGAAACAGGAGGGACTGTTGTAGCACCGGGCTGCGCAGGGTAGCCACCCCCGTGTAGTCTGGCGAACTCTCGTCGGGACGAATCTCGTAGCGGTTTACCTTCGTTTTCGATGTTTCATCCGTCTTCAACGTGGACCTTGGTCTACGTTTTTTTTTCTTTTCCCTTTTCTATTCTTTTTTTTTTTTGGCGTTGACCAATACGCTCGAGCCAGGCTTATTTCGTTCAAACATTGGAATGACGATATATTAATTGATATATGGTATGATAAACCGCATTGTGTCCCAAATTTATGTCCAGTGACCGAAAAAAGAAAAAATCACAAGGTAATTTCAATTTTCAAGCTGCCATTCAAGTCCCAACGTCCGATGAACGATTACATTATTCGGTACACATGATGAATTGTAGAAAAATATTTTCCGTCCAAGGAATAACTATTGCGCGTCGATGGGTTTTTCGGAAAACGCGATAATCGTGTAGAAGCGAGGGTGTGAACGTGGAATATCATACGACGTCCGAAAATAATCCCCCCCGCTTAGGTCTTACCGCGTCCATGCAGGACCGTCGGTCTTGTGATCAATATTCCTTACCCCCTTTGCCTTAGATTGCCCCTCCGGCGCTCTACTCTCGGCTAGATGCCGGCTCTTATCCTCGCCCCCTTGCTCCTTCCTCAGCCTTCCAACCCGCTTCGCTACTGCGGACCGACCCGGCCACCCTCGGCCCCCCCCCTCCCGCCGCCCGCGGACCCCTCTCTCGCACCCTCGTCTTAATTAGGAGTCTGAATCTGCGGCGGACACGCGTAAGGGGTGGAAACGAGGAGAAAGAGACTGGCGAGCGAGACGAGCACCCGGAATCAGCCCTGCGGACGAGCATCGTGTCCGAAACATTATTCGACGAACTTTGCAGTATATATATATATATATAGATTTAAATATATATATATTTGAGTGGTCCTTAACAAGGGTCATTTTTGAATTACAATTGCGTACGCTCTCACGTAGGCTGCAAATGATTAAAAAAAAATGTTCCTGGCGTCCCCCCCCCCCCTAACCTATCTCAATATTCACCCATGCCTGTGGAATTTTAATTTTTTGAAATTATATATCACGAAATATTTATCTCGTTTATTCATCGTAGCTATAACTTAATATTGACTTGAGAAAACATAGCTACATGTGGTTTTCACATCAGAAATATGCGTAGTTAACTTTGCAAAATTGTGAAAACAAAATGGCGGCCATATCAGTTTCGGCATTTTGTTTTTCGGGATTAGCACATTTTTCAACCGAAGCACGACTCTTTCTGATGACCATAGCGTAATGAGCGGATTTTTCTTCTGTCGATATTTGAGCCATGATAAATAATTTTGATGAGCATTTCGTGGTATATAATTTTGATGAATAAAAATTCCACAGGAATGAGTGAATATTGAGATAGGTTGGGGGGGGGAGGGGTGTCGCGGAAATTTATTTTTAGTTATTTGGAACCTACGTGGGGGATTGGGCAAATTTTATTCATAAATGACCCTTGCTAAGGACCACTCTTATATAAGTGTAGCCAACCACGATTTCAACAGTCTTCGTTCTTAGACACACACACATACAAAACACGCATACACACCCAGCTTGGTCTTCCAGAATTTTATTTTTACGGGTTTCTGTTTTTTTTTCTTCTCATTTTTCATTTTTTGTCGTTGTTTTTATTTCATTTTATTTTATTTTTTTAATTTTCATTTGTCATGATTATTATTATTTGCGTTTTTTTCAGTTGTCGTATTACACGGTGGGTCACTCGAGTGTGTAGCTTTAGGGCCGGAGACTGGGAGACACGAGGATGGCGGTGGTGGTGGCGACCCAACTCAGAACAGGCCGACAAGGAGCAAACGCTTCGTGGTACCATTATTATTACTGTTGCCAGTTATTTTCCCGGGCTTAAGAGGGAACAAAAACAATTAATTCCCCGGTGATGCACGTGGTGGTCATGTTTTTCCCCGGCACTTTTCATTATTTACGCCCGGACGGAAACCGCGAAATATGTGTTTATGATCTCCGTGGAGGGAAAAAAAAATTTGAAAAAAAAAAAACGAAAAAAAAAACAACGAATGGAAAAAACATTTTAAAAATTAATACGATGGGCCAACGTATTTTGAGAGTTTCTAACTTTACGCGAGAAGCGAATGTTTAGTATTTTTTTCACTTCTTCCAATAATAATCACTATAATAATAATAGTAGTAGTAATATTAATAATAATAATAATACCAATAATAATAATAATGATAATAGCAACAACAATAATGATGATAATAACAACATTGGTTGATCAATAATAAGAATGACAATGATTCATAACAAATGATGAAAAATTATTATTATTATTTAACCATTATAATAATCATGATGAATAAATTATTCTATAGAGTTGAATGAGGAAGATAAGAATGTTTCTTCGAGTATTAACGATTAGGATGCTGCCCAAGGCGATCCTTCTGGCCCATCGATAATGTCTAAATAATTAATTATCCTTCGGGGGTTTGCCGAGTGGGCTGTGAACGCGCCCCATATATATATATATATATGGTTTCAAAGAAAAAAAAAAGTTACGGGTCCGCCGTACGCACGAATGATCACGTGGATCATACAGGAACGAAAGGAAAGCTGCGGGAACGTTACGGGGCCAGGGGTTCGGAGAATATATATCGGAGGGTCGTCCGGTGGGCCCCCATTCATTAGATTACGAGAATTCGAGGGTCGGATGCTCGATCGAGGACTCTCCGCGTATATACACGAGAGTTTCGCCAAAGGAGCACGCCAACGCACGTGCTGCACAACGAAACGTACGTAAGCGCCATTGCGGAGGGGGGGGGGAGGGTTGAAGCTGATGCGCGGGCTTCCGTCGAACCGACCAAAGGGTTGCGGGAGAAGTGGAGGGCAAAGGGTCCAGCGCCAACGAAAATATATATTTTTTTATCGCAAAACTCTTGCAGCGACCGAATAAAATTTTCTCGATGACAAAATGCCATTTTTATTGTTGCTGTTGTTTTTTTTTTTTCCACAAACATTTTTTGTAATTTCGTTAATTATTATGTTTTTGTTTGTTGCAGAGTCGCCTCCCACAGGGCGGGACTATCCCCGCCGAATCATGAACAAGGTATGAGAAATAATCGTAAATCAATCAACCCTTTGCGGTCACTCGGGGTCCACTGGATGGGTTCGGTTTTTGTGATTGGGGTTCGCTGGACCCCATGTGACCGATATGTTACTACTTGGATATGGTGACCTCAACGGGTCAAACGTTTACCAAAAAAAAAAAAAAAAACATAAGACAATGAAAAAAAAAAAAAAAAAAATTGTCTCGAGTTTTGGTTTTCTATTTTTGTTTATTTATTTGTTTTTCTCCAATCGATGATGCCGAATGGGTAAAATTATCGTCCAAGGTTACGGTAAGTTTGGATATTTATTGTACATCGATGGGTGTGGGGGTGATTGGTATATGGGACCGATTCGCAGGGTCTTTGGGCCGTTACCAGACCGGTTCCTCATTATGCGTTGCACACGAGAAAACTTGTTAGTGAGTTTCTCGTTCGTTCGTCGATTCACTCGCTCACACGCCACCGGATCTAGACCGAAAGAGAGACAGAGAGAAAGAGAGAGAGAGAGAGAGAGAGAGAGAGTGAGAGAGGGGGGAGAGTATTTTGCTGTGACTCGCATTGCGAACATTGCGTCTGGCATCGTGAATGACTCTCTCGTGACTTTCACGTGCAAAACGTGCGCTTCGACTTCTTCGAAAACTTTTAATGACGGCAAAGCCTAATCGCTCACCGGGAAAATCGAAGAACGAGTTGTAGAAGGTAACGAAACGAGTGTGGAAATGTCGTGAGAGCGAGTGAGAGAAAACGAATGACGGACGAAAGGATGAGGACGCAAAAGTCGTACGACGAACGAGAATGTGCCTTTGGTGCAATTCTCGTTCGACCATCGAATTTCAATAGTCGAGCTTACGGATGGTAGACGTGATGTTGCTTTGTATATTATATATGTATATATTTATGTACATCCGAGCACGCACAGAGACTCGCTCACTCACCTTCAGAATCTATAGCGTTCTCATCGAGCTCGGGGGGAAAACTTTGTTCCCGAACGTTTCTCCACGGATTTTCTCGACTATGGCAGACGTCAATTCAACATTCGGACCCCATCCACTGCTTCAACGATTTTAAATAACAAACCGTTGATGGACCGTTTGATTCGCGTTGCTTGTATCGGCATCATAAAAAAATGCATACGCCCTTTTTCCACCCCATTCACCTTGATTTTCAGAAAATGATGGAAACAAAATTTTTCAAAAATCTTTTTTCAATTTGATGTCTACATCGTAGTAGCAATATACAGTGTCTTTTTGTTTTTTTTTTTTTTTTTTTTTTTTTTGTGAGCTGTCCGTTGACGAACCATTTGGTTAATCGGTCAGTCAGGACACTTTCTGTCATACAAATGAATCATCATCATTATTACAACAATCATAAGAACAACGCGAACTCAGCGAACAAAAAAAAGCAACAGGAACGACGAAAAATTGACGACAAATCGATTAATTGGCATCCCCTATGCATTTGGCAAAAATTTGTACCCACAGCGACAGCATCGTCGATATAACTACATAACGTTATCCAAGATTTCACGTGGAGGAAGAAGGTTCACCGTGGTAACCCAGCGCGAGAGGTACGGGGGGGGGGGGGGGGGATTGCCGTTTCGACCGACGCAAAAGAGCCCCGAGACTACTGCTTTCGATTTGCAACAAATCATTCAAGCATTTACGCCCGGCTGCCCGCCCAGTTGAATTAAACTTTCCAAGAAGTTCTGTGTGCTTCGCGGGGGCCGGTGGGGGCAGATTGTGAGGCGGGGGCTGGGGGTGTTACGGTTTTGCGCGCTTGCACATAGCACACACACACACACACGGAAAAGTAAGACGGGGGGGCACGTGTATATATGTATTCTTATGAGGCAACCCACACGTAGCGATCTGTACGAATGTTGCATCCCTGACTTTCCCTTTCTCCCTCTCTCTCTCTCTTCCTCTTTATCTCTCGCTCTCCAAAGCTCACGGATCCTTTTGGCAAAGTTGCCATCTCACCCCAACACCCCGGCCCCCACCCCCCTCCCCCGTTCTCATCGTGCGAAGCCAGTTAACTATTTGACGTAGTCCACGATTCTGTAGGAACACGCTTCTCTATATTTCTCATTGCTCCGGGTTTCCAACCCCTTTGGATGCTCTCGTACGGAAACGAGATTAACATACCAACGTGACTACGAGACTGAGTCTCGCGTACGTGGCCAAAATGGACTTTTGCACCGTGTGAACTCGTATTCGAATCCCCGAATCGCGTATCGAGGGGTGTACCGAGGAACGAGGATGAACGGGGGACGTGGGGGGAAGGCCTGGAGGTCGAGTCGACAAGAAACTATGATAATTGAATTGCGTTGCAATATTTAAGTCATGAAGAAATAAGAAAAAAAAAACAGAAAACGAAATAACAAAATAAATAACTCGTTGACGATAACAGAAACATTGTTTTTTTTGTTTTTTTTATTTTGTTTTTTTTTTTTTGCATTTTTCGTTGATGGAAAATTGTTCGTTGTTGCCGAATGAACGTATTTCCCACGAGAGAAACATTTTTCGAGGATGGGATAAATTTTCCACGAAAGTCCTAAAGCTCGATTAAACTTAATCTCGACTTATACTGACCATCGTCGAACAACTCGCGCGCCCGTGCCGAGTGTGTCTGTGTGCGTGGTGGTGGTTTTTTTCGCTGTTCTTGTGCCGCAACCCCCTTCCCCCTCCCGCCGATGCCAAACCACGTTGAGGTCGGTGGGTCTATTTCCCGCGCGACTACCCCTGATCGTGGGTTACGACTTGCCGCTCCGAGGGAATTGTCCGTGGCCCAGCGAAATATCTACCCCGTTTTTTTTCACGTCCGGATATGGGGCTCGGCAAATCCTCCCTCAAATTCTCCACCCACCGACCCAATGAACGACGGATGTAAAAAAAAAGCAATTTTTTTTTATCCTCATTTTTTTCCCAACCACCCTTACGGCGTTTGAAAAAAAAATTTTTTTTTCCATCGCACGCCTTTCGCCTCGGCTCGTCGGTCGAATTTAAACGTCACTGACGGATTTCCGGTTCCACGCATATATATATTTTTTATTTACTCTCTTTTCTCTTTTTGGGGTTTCTTTTCTTTCTTTTGGTTTTTTTTTTCAGTCTTTTGCGAAGCTCCGCGGTTTGCTACACGAAAGAACTCGAGGGGTTAAATCGCAAGATGAGAGTAAGAGTCGCGGGGGGAGGGGGGGGGGGGAGGGGGTGGAAGGGAAGTGTGCCGAGCGGCACGCCATTTTGCCACTCGCCCGGGTTCTCCCACAAAGAGAGATCTCCCCCTCCCTCTCCGCCCTTAATAAAAATCCCCAATCTAAACAAGCTTAATTTACGTCCGCCACGTAATTACCCAAGCCCCTGAGGCACACTCCTTCACCCTCTCGGGGCCGTGACTTTTCGTTACACCGCGGCTCTCTCGTGCGGCGGTGCCACTTTCGCGGCCGGAAAGCGGAACGACTTGGGACCGAACGAGCGAGAAAAATACGAAGTAATTTGACCGGAGAACCGTAGAAGGGTTGAGCGCCGCAGCCATAAGAAAATGAAAACGTAAAAAAAAACAAAAAGAATTTTAAAAAAACAAGAACGAATAAAAGCCGGAATAGTGCGACGAGGTTACCCTCGAAAAAAAAAAATTCTAAAAGGCGTGAAGCATTAATAGGGTCATATAACATTCATTGGATGTGGTGGAGGAGGGGGATGAGCTTTTGTTAAATTTCCCTTGGAAGCACTGAGAACCCCACATTTTCTCGAAAATTTCCTCATCCAACTCGTTCGCGCTATTTCACATCAAGCCCCCCACCCCGGAATGTATCGGGCGTTTCGTGTCCACGTAAATCTCGACCGTCTCATCGGTGTATCTTCATTCTCATTATTCACGGTCAACCATCACGTTCCATTGTCATGTCGAAAATGCCGAACGAGCAATGTCCAGGAAAGGTGAGAATCCCGAATCCCGGCCTACCAGTCGACGCGGTTTCCAACATTTCCTGACTTTCGAGCTTTCCCACGCGTAAATTATCAAAGTTAGATGTATGCCGTACCTGACTTTTTTATAGAAAATTCAATTCTCTACAATATTGTTTATGTGAACTTTTGGTCTATATACTGTTGTTTATCCGGCGTTTGGATGGGAAGGTATAAATAAGAATAAAACCAATACATTTCTTCCCGTTCAAACGGTGGTTAAACATCTGTACATAGACCAAAAGTTCACATAAACAATGTTGTAAAGAATTGAATTTCCTATAAAAAAGTCAGCGACGGCATACATCTAACTTTGATAATTTACGCGCGAGAAAGCTCGAAAGTCGGGAAATGTTGAAAACCGCGCCGACTGATAGGCTTGTTCGGCATATTGTACGTTCGCCACGTATCTCATTCGGGATTTTTACCTTTCCGGACATTGCTTTTTCTGGATTTCGACCCCACCCCGTTGACACGTTAAAGGATGTTTCACGGGTCCGGTCCATTTTAACGTGAAACGCCCCGTATACGGATAAATAAATATAGAGGTGCGAAGCTGTTTGTCGTAGTCGCGGGGCGAAACGAGATACAGCCCCTTGTCTCTAGGGGTGGCGAGAGTCGCGCGAGCCTCCGGTAGCTCCGCACGAAACGAAGGAAGGAAGGCAGGAGGGGGGGGGCGGGGGAGATGACCGGTTGGCCAGCTTGATGAAGATGTCGGACACGCCGGGGACCCCGGTCAGATTACCGCTGGACCCTGAGAACCGAGGGCCACCCTGGTCACAGGGCACATGCTAATTGCTTTATTTGACATCGTGAAATAATGTACCGCTCGCTCGTTCTGTGTCTCCCGGTCCGACTCTCTTATCCCTGGCAACGGGCAATGGGCTATAGAATATACTTCTGACCGCTGTTCCCGACCCATTTCCACGGTCAACGGTCGTAATATACACGACTGCCGCCGAACCCCGTAAACTCGTACTGCTCGTACTTATTCACTCGACGAGCTTTTAGCACTCGCCATCTTCGATTCTGACAGGCGATGGGGGTGGAGGGGGGGAGGGGGGTATTAAATTTTGGAATTTTAGAATCGATGCAGGGTAGCTCGTTGCAATGGGATATTTTTTTTTTCAGAAATTTCAATGGATTTTCCGAATGTCCTGAGCCCGTCGTTTCGGCACACGCGATTTTTTATTCTAGCAGGAGATGGAGGAGATGGATTCAATAAATTTCAAATAAACGAAAAATGCCTTTTTGCAAAACAAAAATAAGAAAATCACTCCGTTATTGCAGTCATCGTGGATGTACCTAAGGATGAAATTTTGCATTTCACGATCTGCTAAAAATGCGACTGTCATGAAATTTCGATTAAAATCGAAAAAAAAAAAAATTATAGCAATCTCGAAAATGTGCAGAGGCCGTGTGCGGAGTGAAAAAGCGGAAGGTTGGATACGAATGGGTGGAGAAAATAGGTGGGTATCGTCGTCGCGACGACCGACACATCGACAGTGGGAAAAGTCTCGCACGGTGAGAAAAGCGCAATGCTACCCCTAGGTCGAGCCAATGGGTTATTTGCGAGAAAAACTTTCTATCCGGTATCAGAGAGCTTTCCTGTGGAATTACACCCACACGCACACACACACACACACACACACAAACACACACACACTAGGGCGGGGGGGGGGGACTGGTCGGAGCGTCAGCGTTGGTCGTGCTGTTGCAGAAAGAAAAGAAGATCGAGGCGTATGAAGCAATTTATATCGATGGGTTATTTTCTCGTGTGCGTTGTCCCCTCTCGCCAAAAGCTCGGAGTGCGTCTGCCGATGCGAAAGCTCCTCCAGCCGAATGTCGTCGGGCACCGAGCAACGAAATATCAACCAAATATCACGGAATTCAGAATCTATTTCTGTTTTTCTCAAACCTATTTCCAGTCGTTTGCATCCATGCGCAATCGCCATATCGCGATATTGCACGTATCGACAGTGCGCAGCCGGTTCATTCGACAATTTTCAACGGCGCGTTTTACTCTTCGCTTTCATCGCACGATTTCAAACCACCCCCCCCCCGCCACCACCTCCGTGCGAACTTCGCTCACGTAGCCATATCCACCGTCTCACTATGCACCCCTCGTGTCCTATCGACGACAACCCCTTTATCGTCTGTTTTATTTTTTTCCAACTAAATTATTTCGGCGTTTGCCGAATTTCGGGGATTTTGCAGCTCGATTTTCTCAGAAGCCATGTGACGTGGAAACTTGATATTTGGCATAGTTATATAGATATGGTTGACCCATATATTTTTTACCGGTTAACCACGGGTGGGTCTCGAAGTTGAGAATTTTCAATGTTTCAAAAACATAAGTTAGACATTTTTTTATGCGAATTTAAATTTTTCAAAAATCCAAAGCCTCGATTTTTTTCATTTCGACTGGTCGTGTAACGGAATTCGGGAAAAAATTCGCACGTTCAAGTGTTCGACAGGTCGATAAGTCGAAACGAAAAGTTTCGAAAATAATTTTTTTTTCTTGGTCTTAAAATTATTAAAAATTACAAATTAATTTATTTGATCCGTCGAAAATATATTTCGACGGATCAAATAAATTAATTTGTTTTCTCTTCGTGTTCCATTCGACAATTTTTTCCACGGTTATTCCGTGGGAGGGGGGTTGGTTAGGGCGGGGTGACGATTTTAATTGATAGAACGTTGATGTGAAAAGAGACGGTTAATTATCTGTGGGGCATGAGAATTACGTCGAGGGGGATGATTTTGCTGAGCCCGGGGGAAAATAGGTGGCGAAATACCGTCGGGTTATCGAAGAGAAGTTTCAAACCGCACGGCCGACCGCCATCGCTTTCGCTTCTCTCTTACGGCCGAATCTTTTCCCAACCCCACACCCCCCCCCTCCCTCTCGCCCCCCACCGCCAACCTCCGAAAACTACCCCGCGAGCCGGGCCAAGCTCCAAACGAGAGAAGCACGGTCACCCGATGTGCACCACGGTGGAAAGATATTGCAGCTCTAAACACCGGTGGCCGAGGATGGAGAAGGAGGAGGGGAAGGTTGGCTGGTTGGTTGGTTGGTTGGTTCTTTGATGCTGTTCACCGAGCTCTCGTGCCTTCCACTCTGCTTTTGCCTCTTCGCCTATCATCTGCCAAAAGCGTGAGAGATAATTAACGCTAAAGGTTAATTCCTCCGCGCCGGTAGCGTCATCTTTCATCGCTCCCTCGAAACCCTAATAACTCTCATTCGAACTCGCAAACGCGTGCGGTATTTTATTTTTTTTCAAAATTTTTATTGTTTTTGTTGTCGTTGTTTTCATTTGCGAAAAAAAAAATCAGAAATTCGAGCGAATTTACGATGAAACGTGTCAATTTGTGATAATTCGTGTACGTTATTTTTAACTCGACGAATCTGAAGTGAATTTATTGGAATGACCACGAAAATCGAAAATTGATTTATCGGCAGATCTACGAGTTCAAAGATCATTGGGGTCTCATCTTAGCATATTTCGAGCAAATTTTTGGTTGTTCGTGATCAAATTTTTCGTTAACGTTTTTTTTCTCAAACTATAAATGCGATAAGAGTGATCGATGATGAATTCAATGTGTCCTGCTATAACTTAGAGCACATTAGATTTTGGTCCATATTGGTCGAGTAGTTTTTTAGTTGAAAAAAAAATTCATAATTCAAAAACGGAATCTGTACACGAGGATAGAAATTTGCAAGGGAGCAGCTGAGCTAGCGATAATATAGATTCATATATATATATAACATATGTATGTACAAAAATATATATATATATATGCATAAATACATAATACAATATATAATTTATATAATAATGATAACGATAAAGTTCAACTGGCGAATTGGGAAATTACTTTCTTGTTTGTCTCGTAGAGGGCCACACAAAATAACTACTGGCCAAAGGCGCTACTTACCCCAGGCACAACTACCCATGGACACTACTAGTTGTTTTTAATTTACCTCACCCAATTATTCATCATGAAAAAAAAATTTTGCGTGTGTGTGTTTGTGTGTGTGTGTGTGTTTTTTATCGTAGAAACCGACGTGTGTAAGAATTTGTAACTCGGCGTTGAGAGCAACCGGTGACGAAACGACTCGTGTGACAAGGGTGAGAAAAGTGGGGTGTGAATAACACCGACGAGTGGTTGCTCTCCAACCGTGCTTGCGAGAGTCCTTCGGTCACGGTGTGACACGTGATACGGTGAAAACGAGCGAGAATGAATAACGTGTGAAAAACGTTTAAATTGCACGTAAATAATTATATTTGCATATTCATTGAAAAGTAAATATTTAATAGGGACAGTTCGGGGTGTGGGTCGGGGGCGGGGGGGGGGGGGTCGTGGCGAAGGTGTGTGTAGACGGAAAAAGCGTGAAAGAGCGTGAAGAGAAGTGTTGCTAGACCAAACAAGAGAAAGAGAGCGAGAAGGAGAGCGAAAGGTGGAAAAAGGGAGTTTGCCGGACCCTTATAATACCTACCCCTGCAGGCTGTCCGGTCACCCTCGAGAAAAGGGGTTTTCCGTCGGTTCGCCAAATTTTACCCCTCGTTCCATCTAAACTTCCTACGAGCCTGCGGGGTCCACGACTACTCGTCACGGGACAAGTGTTATTTTTGTAATTTTGCCCCCGAACCCCGGGACTAATGGACAGAGTCAAGTTGCTTTTACACACACGAATCACGATTAATTTCAGCCGCGAGAGCAAACGTCGAATTAAAAGCGAATTAAAAGGAACAAAAAAAACCAAAAAATAAACAAACCGTTGAGCACAATGCACTCGATGCAAATTCATTGAACAATCCAGGTGCACGGTCCGCAAATGGAATGAAGGGTTGCCGAGAAACCGGGTGAGGGGCGGGGGCGAGAGGTAAGGACGAGGAAGAATGGAAATTACGTGACAACACAGGTTTAACAATCTGAGGGTTGCACAGCGAGGGAACGAGTGACCGAAGACGCAGCCAGACAACGTCACGGACTTTAAATTACCGCTCTGGTTCGATCGATCGTCGTCGAGAATAGGGAATGAAAAAAAAAAAAAAAAAAAAAAAAAAAAAAAAAAATTTCACAACAACGAAACACAAGTGTGTATTCTATGGTGCGTATGGGTGATATTACATCGATCAGAGCTTTTGACGAGGGGTTGAGAAATATCGCGACAAACGGGGAACATCACGAGAACCCACGACGACGACGACGACATTCGCGAAGGGACGATGATGCCACCTATTACGCGCGAGGACACCTGAGCCCGGGGATCTCTGCACCCCCACCTCCCACCCCTCGCCGTCATCCGTGACCCCCCTCCCCCCTCATGTGCCACTCAACGTGCTGCTGCGGCTCCTTCTGCCACCGCTGCCACTGTCAGCGACTAAGTGTATGGAAACGAGCACGCACTTTGTCGCCGGCTCACCCTCTCTCTCTCTCTCTCTCTCTCTCTCTCTCTCTCTCGCTCTGTGCCTCTCACCGCCGTTGAGACACAGGGGCGTGTGTTACGCTCGGTACGCTCGTCCGGACTCTCCGCGCTGCCCCCGGTCGAACGGTTACCCACCCTGCGGTTACCGCTTACACCCTTAAATTATTCGCCAATCGGGGAACGTTGGGAAAACCGCAAAAATATACAACGTCTCTCACTCGTTCTATCTATCTCCGTCTCTGTCTCTCTCCCTTTCTCGGTCTCACTCGACCATACTTTGATCGTGTTTATGATTCATTTATTTTTCTTTTATTTACTCTATATTTCCGTTCTATGCTTATTTTATATATATATATATAAAATATCAATATGAAAAATCTTTGTTCGATTGATATTCGTTCGATAATAATGTATCAATAAAATTCTGCAAGAATCATCGAAACTTTGAAAATAATAAAAAAAATAAAATTCACCAAAGCAAATTTGAACGAAACTTTTCGTTTTTCTCAATTTTCTCATCCCGATGGTTCGGGAAGTTATCACGACGTTTATTGTTTTGAAATGAAAAGTAAAGGAAAAAAAAACGTTGACAACAGATTTTCCATACGAATAATTAACGTGCATGATGTCTATATGCATCCGGTAATACCATTTGATTGTTCTGAATCATTATTGTTATGATGACAATAGTTTTTTTTCTTTATTTTCTGTTTTTTTTTTCCATCGAATGAAAATGACTGACGGAGTTTGCTATCCGAGGTATATTAGAAAGTTGAGACAGGCTAACATAATGCTCGGAAGCTCTAGACCGAGGGTGAGCGAATGAAGGTGGTCGATCGGTCGACCAAGCCCGGGTGACTGTGGGATTCGATAAAAGATGGATGGATCAGTCGGACAGACCGAGGCGGAGATGGCTGACTGGTATGCGGTGCCCGTATCGCACACTCCCGGTGAGTCTCGTTCCGAGCCTCGACTGATCGGTCTCCCGGCTGACGTGCCCGAAGATGAAATGCACCCTCGACGACGAGCTTCCACGTCCGTCCGAAACACAACAACCGCGCGTTGATTCGCAACGTTTCGCATCCCTCGTGCAACAAAAAAAAATCCATTATCGTACAATCTTCGGTTTACCCAACAAAACAAATTTACAAATCGCCAAATGGACGTCAATTTTTCAAATTTTCACGTTCTAGGAAAATATAATATATTTATTTTTCAACAGAAATTTCCTTCTTAGTATAAAACAGGCACACGACAAAAAAAAAGGTCTTGTTCGACGACGACAACGAACTCGACTGTTATTCGCCATACCGTACAACGTCCACATTCTCGAAATCCCTTCGAACAGCCAAAACGTGGAGTATCGTCCTGTCGTGTCGAAACGGAAAAGTACAAGGGACGAAGCTCGAAGCCACGATGTCGAAGGACGGAGGAGACGCGAAGGACTCGTATATCAAGGAGCCGTGAAAATGTATTCGAGCGTTTCCAATTTGCGGTTGTGGTGGACGTCAGAGAAGGGGCGGAGGGGATGGTGATAAGGGGTGTAGCGAAGCCAGAAGATGGTTCCAGGTGGTGGTCTCGGTGGTAGCAGCAGGGTTTCTCTGGCGCGCCTCGATTCTCTTTCGTCCTGGCGCGGCCGCGGGGGAGGGGGATGGAGAACGAAAAGGAACTCCTCTCGGTTCGGGCTCTATTATGGTAATTATATGATAAATACAACAAGGCCTCGGGCGCTGTGCCCCCCCTGCGCGGGCCCCCTCCGTCCCCACCACCGAACCGCCAAAGAGGAGACTATCCTCCCCCCACTAAACAAGGACAGACTCGAGATGGTGGATTGAGGAGTCCTCTTGAGTGGCAGGAATCTCACTATATGCCACCACGAACCTTGTAAGCCGTCCCTTTCCCCATCACCGTTCTTCCTCCAACAATTTCTAATTCTCTCTTTCTCGATTTCTCTCGGCTCGTCCTCTTTCGTTCGCGTTTACGTTATTTCCCCGGATAAATCCCGAAGAACACGATGGGGTTTTGTCTCTTGAAATACGGTTCCTTATTCTATGTCTCACTCACTCTCTCTCTCTATCTCTGTGGCTCTTGGAATGCAATTAATCTTACTCTCGTCTCTCGTTCGCGATAGGCTCTCAGGCCCGGCGCTACTTACACTCCGCCACGTCACTGAGACTGTAAGGATCCCCGGTACCGGCGATGGGTTGTACGAAGAAGTGTTGCCGACTTAATGAAGTACGACTTCGTGATGCGTGACGCGCTACGGGAGGGATGATTCTCGGGCGGGCGACCGACGATGGCCCACGGGGGTGGTTGCCACTATTCTACGTTCGCAAAGTGCG
Organism: Diplazon laetatorius; assembly: GCA_963662125.1. NCBI lineage: Eukaryota > Metazoa > Arthropoda > Insecta > Hymenoptera > Ichneumonidae > Diplazon > Diplazon laetatorius. Next base: position 3,671,836 of record OY759165.1, on the reverse strand, counting down.
TGAATGGATGTGTTATGTATATGTGTATGTGTATATGGATTTACGGATGTGTGTACATGACGGGGATGATGGGAGAACGAGTCGTTTGGAAATCGAAAGGGTGGTTACACCCTGCCACTTCATTATTACGCCACGTTTCGCGATTTCAGCTAGCTCTCTCTTTCTCTCTCTCTATCTTTTTGTGACAACGTGTTTTTGCAGCAAATAGACCCGTTTGAAGGATACCCATGAAGTCGCCGAGGGTCGTTCCATCAAAAAATAATAATAATAATAATAATAATAATAATAATAATAATAATAACATTAAAATTTTCCCAGAATTACGATATTTTCGACGATGATAATTTACAATTTCTTCATTATTATAATAACAATAATTTCAAACGACTGCGTAAGTTCCCGACGAAGGCGGAGGAACCCCCGTCTTCGGGTCGAGTGTGTGTTTCCTCGATGTTTCAACATCCGGAAACTTTGGATTTAATACACGACACTAGACAGCCCAGTGGCTGGGTGGTAAATAATCGGCAGATATTCGCCCAAGTAACATGCCAGCGAGTCTAAGGCGGTGGGGGGGGGGAGGGGATCGTAGTGTGTTGGCTAATATCCGGAAAAGGGGTTGAAACGCATACACACACACACAAACACACAAACATACACTCACACGCGTGCTTACCGCGACGTTCTCCAGTGGTTCGGTTCTCGAGGCGCGATAGGAAGCTGGTTGGAAGGACGCTGCAGTGGTGAGAGGGTGAAAGCGTCTCCCCTGCCCCCCCCCCTTCCCCTCTTCCTCCCACCCACCCTCGAGCACGAAATCATTATAAATAGTCATAATTACAACAGTCGAGCGAGCGCGGCTAATTCAATTACGCTGATTAACGTTGTACGTTGCACCTCGAAGTCGTGAGCCAGGAAGGCTGGCCCCATGTACACGGGGGTGGGGGGTGTCTACGTGAGTAGCACATTTGGCCGTGGGACACGGTGAGCCGGTAGAAGAGGCAGTAGAGCATGTGGAAAGGCAAGGGGTAGTACGAGACTCCGTCGTTCCTCAAGCCGAAGGGCGAGGGGGATGTACAGGAGGGTGAGGGCGGGGGGTAGCTCAACGGGCAATGGCAGAGTACGTAAAATATATACAACGTGGGGGCTAGCTGGTTATCATGGCTAGAATATAGCCGGCAACGGCCGCGGGACTCGCCACCAACCCCGATATTCATGGTCTCCCCAGCGTTACTCTTAACTCCCTGCAGGGACGGTTACCGGCGGGGGAGGGTGTACCGGGTTATTATGCTTATGCATAGACAAGTTATAGACCGAGCGAGCGGGTTTCCTAATATGATTATCTCTTCGACGAGGCGAGAAACCCGAACCGACCGCCCGCTATTTCCGTGGCCGCTTCGCCGCCCCCTCCCCCCCTGTAAAGTTTGAGTGGAGAAACCCCGCGCAGATCAGACGCCTTCGGAAATACGGAGTTTGGAGGGTTTGCATTTTTTTTTTTCCGTTTTCTCGTCTTTCGTACATTCACTTGGGTTATGGTTGCTCGATGATATTTCAGATATTGTCATTGTTGTTATTACTGTAATTATTATTATGGATATCGTCGTTTGGAAATTTATTGTCGTTGTTTTTATTTTTGATATTGGCGGGTGAAAATAATGTTTGGCTGGCGTTTGGCTGTTGACGAGATTGTCCAGAACGTGAGACGCGTGTGCGAAGGTTCGAGAGCGAGGGAAGGAGGAACACACGAATGGGGGATCCCTTGAAAAGCCCGACGGGGGGAAGGGGGGTGGGTCGGTGCTTTGGAGTGACTCGCGACGAGCTTAAAGCATCGATGGAATTACCGGCGGGTAATGAGTTTAGCGGGAGGGATAGACGAGATGAGAGGTCTCTACCGTTTTCTCGCTCTTTCTCTCGCTCTCTCTCTTTCTCTCTCTCTCTCTCTCTCTCTCTGTCTCACTCGGTCTCTCCGTTCAACCCGCATAGGACCCTTCACCGCCATTGGAAGCCATCGAGCCACGTCTGCCCTTCTTCCAGGACGCCCTTTGCCAGAGAGCGAGGGTACACCTCCACACGATTCTACATGTATATACGGACGAGCTTTGGACCCCCCCCCCTGGCCTTACCGCCCAGACGAAGACAGAACGATATAGAATCGACTGTGCCTCGTGTCCGTCCGTCCTTCTTCCACGACTCCTCAACCTCCTGGACCTTCTCCTCGCTCGACATCGACGACCAAGACGGAGGAGACGACAGCCACGACGTTTATTCGATCATTCCAAATTATCTCGATACCCCCGGCCCACAGCCCGTGGAGTCTAATTAAAGTGTTGAAGAAAAAGAAGAAAAAAGAAAGAGAAACATGAAAAAGGTGAGGTTCTCGACCCCCTCGATGATTACCAATTTTGTATTTTTTTTTACACAGACGTAATAGCCCCTGCATGGAATAGTTTTTTTTTTTAATTTTTTTAGATTCCAAAGGAGCTTTGAAATCATATTTTTTTCAAGCCGTAGATTTTTTTTTCGGAATTTTTCGTCGATCCATCCCCCTGCGATTTTCATTCTCAAACACGTCTATGGATTTTCATGCAAGAAGGTTCCTTGTCATAAATAAAGGTTGGCAAATATTATTATGTTTTTTTTTTATGGGCCGAGGGTGAGTGTCGAAATGAACGAATGTTTTTACTCTTGGAGCTTAAAACGTAGCGATTTCCTTGCGGAAGTTCTGTCGCGTCGAAGTCGTCATCTTGACTTCACTTTCACCCCCCACCCCCCACCCCGCTCTCGCTCACGACTTTCCGCGATCTTCATTTCTTCATCGATCCCGCGTGATCGCGAAGCCGAATGGTACACGACGGAAAATCTGAGAACGTGAGAAAAAAAGCTCTCTCGGCTTCATCTACATATGTTCTCGTCAGGGTGGGGGCGGGGAGGGGGGGGGGCTGCGCTTTGTTTCACGAATAAGAGCTCATTACGAATGCAAAACCGGCCATTCATATTCAAAATTCTTATATCTCGGCATCAGCCTGTGGACGGTGAAACCCGCGGGGAGGGGGTGGAGCAGGGGAGGAGGTATGAGGCCGAAGAGGATAATGGGGGAACCCTCGCGAGGACTACCACAGCCGGGCTAATTTATTCGGGTTCGATCCGGTGTGCCGCGACAAATCCCTCGGAATCTCCGTTCTCGGGCGATTCGAGCTTTGCGCCATACCTCGCGCCATTAATAATTTTCTCCGTCTGCTTGCCATCACATTATTATTATTTTATTATTATTATTATTATTATTATTTTTTATATTTTTTTTTCTTCTTCTTCTTCCGTTTCTCGTTTCCCATTTCTCGACTGTCCAGAGACGTCTGTGGCAAAATACCCCAACGATTGTCTCGGGTACCGAAAAAAAATCAAGCGAGTGTTCGACCAATCAGATTTTTTTAGCTAGCAACAAAATCGTGAAAAAATTTATTTTTGTTTGTCGAAATTTTCTTTATAAATCCATGCAAGTCCAAAATTCATATTCGTCCGGAATCCAATGGGACGAGAAAGAAGTGGAAGATTCGAAACAACAACGATTTCCTTCGACGTCATTCGTTAACGAAAAAATTAAAAAAAAAAAAAAAATCACACCCCAATACGATCAGCCTCGACATATTTGCGACGAAGAATGAATTCGAGTGAATTACAAACGAGCGAAAGTCGGTTTTCGCTCCAGAGTTTATCGAGAGGTCGAGGTTGGGGGGGGGGGGAGTGGAGGTGGAGGACAGAAGGGTGGTTGTCCCACGCGAGCTACCGAGCGCAGATTCGACAGGGTGGAAAAGGGCCGGTAGGCATTTAATACCGAACCGTTGAATATTCCCGACGAATGGCCCTCGATATTGAATTGGCTTCTGCCTAATTGTAACCTCCACCGGTCTCCCATCCCCCGCCCCCTCTCCTCTCCTCCCCGCACCTCCTCGTCGACGTCGTCGTTTCTTCCACCCCGTAATCCCACTCCGACGATTCACTTGTAAACGACATTTGCATAATTTTTACATCGTCCTTTGTGTAATCGATTCGAATGCGATCACGTCCCCTTCCCCCCCTCGACCCCCGAAAATCTTCGACTTTGACTCCACGAGTCCTCGCTTCGTCCCTCACGTTTCATTTTTATTTATTTTTTCCATTTTTCATTTGTTTTTCCAAATTTTTGTTATGGATTATTTTTGTTCCATCGCTCCCCGGTACTTTGCGAATTTTCGGTCGACCTTGTTGCACAAAACTCGTTTCACCCACCGAGTGTGTGTATATAAACATTATTCGATGGGGTTAAATCGTTTGATCGAAAAGAACGGAAACACAAAAAAAAAAAAACGAAAAAAAAAAATCAAAAAATTTAACGAGACCATCGGTAGTGCGTTATTCACGCTCGGTCCGATTACGTTATTTTCCATTCGCCCTTCGGGGTTTCGGGTCTGCGGTTGCCGAAGTGCCTCGTAATTTTCGGGGCGCAAAAGTGCGTATTAGACGTGGAATGACCGGTCTCGATTACCGCTCTCGTCGGTTATACACGGTACGTGTGGCCGGGCCAAACGACCGCGAAACGAGAGAGAAAAAAATTAACCCACCCGGCCGGTGAGATTGACGGTGGGAGAGGGGGGGGGGGTCGTAAACGAGCTCTCGAACGCTCTCTGAGGCGAGAGAACGTTGGAAAGGGACGGGGGAAAAAAAGGGACGAAGGCACGAGAGCTTTCGAGGCAGGCAAAGGGTCAGCTGTGGAGTAGCTAGTCACCCAGCCTTCGCTTATTTAATGAAGAAAAAAGGTTCCAGGATTAATGATGATAATATAATAATAATAACAATAATAACGATAATAATAATAATAATAATAATAATAATAATAATAATAATAATAATAATAATAATAATAATAATAATAATATCTCGTACCAATAAAAAAAAAATAAATCTATGTGGGGAGTAAAAGTTTTACGCCAATTAACGGTTTGAAGTTACCATCAAATGCAGGCCCACTCGAGATTGGTCATGCCGTACTTCTTGATCTTTTTTTGTTATTTCTCGTTTTTTTTTCTTAGTATATATATTTTTTTTCATCGTGGCTGCTCAGTTATCGTGCTCGAGAGTGAAGAAAAGGACTCACCGAAGCAAGGATCGTGGCTTGACGTCTAACTTGCACAAGACTATCATTAGCGACCAGTCGATGCTCTTGTCGTATCATTTTTTTCTCGATCCCTCGCCGATCCAACCCCTCGTCACCTCCACCCCCCCCCCCCTCATAGAAAATCTTCGTGTGTGAGAGTCGAAAAGTTTTGACAGGTTACCAAAGTCCACTCGTGATAACATATTTTTGTCAGGACACGTTGCCGCCAAAGTGTCTCGATTCTCGTGCTAATCACGATTGAGCTTTCGTGCGGAATTAAGAAACGTAATGGTCATCGATGTAACGAACGTTGTCGGGTGATTTGTGTGGGTGACGACGGATAGGCTCAACCATATATTCTTGATCTTACGTGACGACGGTACTAGGGTTCACGTTTATGACGAAGGAAGGACCGACGTGTACGAGATGATATAATACGAGGCGATGAAAGGACGGAAGGGATGTAGGATCGTGGATTAGTATAGTTATATGCACCGAGCATCATCACTCGAGAACGATGAGAGAGGATGAGGGTTTTGGGACGAGAGCAGTCGGTTATCTACGAATCGGAATGCGTAATGGACCCTACGTTATCGGATTACTAATGAGCTTGCAATACACTGTGGGCTGCCTGTATGTGTGTGTGTGTGTGTTCGATATCTCGACGTTGGTAGCGATGAGAGGGGACGGTCCCAACTTGCGGGGTTCCAATCTAATGAAAAATCGATGATTATTATTATTTTTATTTATTTTTTTCGCTTTTCGGAAATAAGAACTATTTTATCATTCAATTTATTATTATTCGACGGTATTTTCTGAAAATCGCATTAAGGAGTAACAAATCCCAGCTGGGTTATATCTGATTTCGTAAATTCAGCATCTTTTGTCATGAAAACTGTAAAATTACTCATGTTCAAAGTATCATAAGCTATCATAAAAAAAAATCAATAATATCTATAACAAGGTCGATTCGTCAAAGCACCTTAAAAACATTATATAACGAAAAATACAACAGTAAAAATAATAATAATATTAATTAAAAATGACTTGCAAAACTGTCTTTGCTTAGGATGTTTGGGAGTGTCGATGACGTTGGCATGCGTGTACAGGTGCGTAGCGAGCCCCGGCTCGCCCTCGCAGTTCAACAGGTGGTCACTCGCGTTCCTCGCGCCTGTGATGAGGGGCAGGCGGAGCGGAGGGAGGGGGGGGGAGGGTGAAACGGAAGGTTTGCCGGTGCCACTGGTCTCTCTCGCCGGTGCCGCAACCCCGTGGCTACCCATCCATCAAGGGCTTTGTGCTCCTGCTGATTCGACCGGGCTTGTGCTTGCGGTTCCTCCCCCCCCCCCCGCCCCGGAGTCACTATCGGCCCTTCGTTACGTAAATATTTCCCGTTAGTTCCCTCTTTACCCACATCCACGTTAACCACACGTGGCGTTGCAATGAGAAACCGTTAAATGCAATCCCGACGTATTTAAATTCGTCTCTCATCGATCAATGAATTTCCAACGAATTCTTGACCCACGGAATTATCGTTATAAATTCGGTGTGCTGATCGAAGTTGCGAATGTTCGATGGTCCGACGGCTCGACGTTCCGAATAAAAATTTTGTTTGAATTACATTTTTCTCGAAAATCAAAATGTCCGGAATTTTTCGTTCCGACCAGATGTTGTATACAATGCATTTCGAATTATTTTCTTTTTCGGAATTCGCACCCTCTAAATTCTCGGGGTATAAATTTTCGATTATCCATTTGACGATTACGAATAATTAAGTTCTCAGGTTAATTTGTGAAATCTCAAGAGACCGAGATACAAGTCGTGCGGGGGGAGGGGGTTGGAGGGGGTGGTTAGAGGGTTGAATTTTCGTGAAAAGAGGTGTCGGTCCAAAGGGTTGGAGAAGATCCGGATTTAAGGCGTCGTCCGTGAAAGCCCTCTGGAGGCAAGACTGGTTGTCGGTGCTTTTGGGGAGGGGGAGGGGGTAGTTTGGAGGAGCCAGGGGGGTGGGGGGAGAGAAAGAGAAAACGGGTGGATGCTCGTTTCGAGGGGTCGGCCGGTATATGTGACGGGGATGAAAACGTGGGACGATGTTGTCGGAAGGGCGCAAAAGACTAAGACGACGAGAACGAACGACGACGCCGTTGTGAATAAGGACGAAAGATTTCTCAGGCAAAGGAAGAGGAACGAAGTGGAACTGAAAAAGGAAACACGAGAGCGAGAGAGTGAGAGGAGCGGGTGGCCGGGCGTGTTGGAGTGTAAGTGCTAAGATCCCGGGAGTGCATTAACATGCCCCGGAGGCAAGCCGAATACACAACCCTTCTTACATCGCGAGGCTCGGGCGGAAGGAGACGTGGAAGGAGTGAAACGTCGTCCGGACGTTGAGAAAAAAAGAAAAAAACGTCGTGGAAAGTACGCGGGCCCGACTGTGCTCGAGGGATGTCGCTGGTGGGGGGGGGGGGTGGAACAGAACTCTCGGGGGTTGATACCACTGAAGCTCGTGGTTCTCGTGGCTCTCGGGCACCACGAAGATTCTTCACTTAATTATATTTAAAAAAAAAAGAAGACTAAAAAGACCAAAAAAAAATGGTTTATCCTCGAAACGCGTTTCCACCGGAGATATCTTCGTCTTCACTTTCACATTGTCTTCCGGGACGTGTCCGTCCGGACGAGCAATCCCGAGGGAAAAATTTAACCGAAAATTCGACAGTTACTTTACGTGGTCGCGGAATTCTTGATTTTTTTTTTTTCGTCCTTCCAAATGTTTCTTTTCAACTTTGGAAAAATGATTTTTGTTTTTATTGTTTTTGTTTTTCTTTTCGTCATTTGAGAGTCGACCATGAACGTTTTTGGTTTTATGTTTTGTTTTTTTTTTTTCAGTTTGTGTTTTGCTGAGGAAGCTTTATTTTGGTAAAAACATTTTTTCACAGATTTTCATGAAAATGAGGAAGCAATATGCAAGTTTCTACTTTGCATCCTTCTTTTTTTTTTGTCTTTGATCGAATAATTATTTTCGTACGAAGATTCGGCGTAACAAAAGTGTTTTCGGTGTCGACGATGGCGAACACATTAATCGCGATTAAATCGAGAATTCGAGGGTTGAGAATTTCGGGACGATGATAATTCGAGTGACAAGCCGTTTGACTGTCGTTGGTAATTGGGGTTGACGGTGTTGTGTGAAAATTTTCGGGGCAGGGGGGAGGGGCGGGGGGGCGGGTTCGGTATGTACGTCGGTTGGTTCGTTGATATTGTGGTTATTTGGGTTGCGAAGGTGCGAGAGGAGTCTGCATACGGAGTGGTTGGTGGTGCGCGGGCTCGGTCGAGAGAGTTCCCCGGCGGCTGTTACACAGCCGAGTCTGCGGCGAGGGCTGCTGCCACGTCTTACATTATTTAGCTCGAACGAGATCACGTTTTCGTATACGCGAAAGACCCGAACCCCCGGAGTGGTTGAAGAAGAAACGTCGTCCTGCTTCGTCGTACTCGGCCCCCGTACAGTCGCATGCTAATCACTCGACCCAGATTGAATAATGAATCAGTATTCTTTGCCGCGTTCCTTCGGTCTTTGCCACGTCATTCCCGCACCCCCCCCTCTCCCCCAAACGTAATCCGAAGGGTTTCGGTTGGCCGTGTGCCGTCCACATCCTTCGACCGTCCTTTTTTTCGACGAGCCACAGTTACGTGACAGATTTTTCATCATCCCTGCCCCCACCCCCCTCCCCGCCCTTTTCCCTTGCCCCTTCCCCCCGGCCTCCCAGACTGTCGAGCTTTTGCTGCATCGTGCTCGCTCGCGCTGGCCAGCTTCGACCGAAAGCTTCCGGTCTAGACCGATCCTCCGATCATCAGTCGAGACACGGATTTTTTTTTTCCACCTCTCATTGTTCGGCGGATATATGATAACGATGAATGGAATTTTCGAGGGCAACGAAAAAAAACAATTAATAACAATTATACGAGAAGCACATTGGGGTGATAAAGAAAGGATTACTTGGGTGTAAAAAAAAACGAGAAACAAGTTTTTCACGTAATTTCCAATTTTTAAGCCGGCATATCAGTGCCGCTATTTTTTTTGTGGGGATTGGCAGGTTTTTTGAGTAAAGTTAGCATCTTGAAGATCGAGAAAGTGTATCAGGCAAATTATTCCTACGTTAATATTTTAGCTGTGATAATTAAGCTTTATAAACATTTTATGATCTGTAACTTTGAAAAATTAAAATTTCACAGGCATGAGTGATTATTGACATAGGATGAGGGAAAGTCGCGAACATTTTCAAAAAATTATTTGGAACTTATGTGGTGGATTACGCAATTTTTATTGAAAAATCACCCCTGCCAAGGACCACTCCGATATATATATATATAATATGTATATATATATATATAGTTATAAATGCTGGCCCTTCGAAGCATTCGCGTTTTGAATTTTCTGCCCCATCCAAACAAAATTGCATTTCCCAAAAATGAATACCTGGATGCAATAACATAGAAAAATATAAATGAATAAAACAAAGATTTATCGATGATGAATTTAAAAACATTTCAAACTGCACCGGATTGACGAGAGGGGGGGGGATGGTGTCCACCCGACGTCGCCGTCTGTCGCGAGTGGCTCAACCCCTCGGCAGGACGGCACCTGCCCCGAGTGGGTGAGCAGCGGTCGTGGCCCTCGTGCACGGACAAAGTATTATTTAATGATCGAGATTAGACCCCCGGTTGAAACACACAGCGTACTCACTAGGGTGGTCCTTAATAGGGGTGTCGACGAATTTCGACAAGTGCGCCCCCCAGATAAGTTTGAAATGAAAAGATAAAAATATGTGCGAAATCCCAGCACTGTAGTCTAATGAGGAGACGTGGCTGTGAGCTTGTTTTGTTTCCCATTTGAATAACATGGGATCCTCAGACTAATTCGGTAATTATTTTTTCGATTCGTCCCCAAGCACGACGAAAATTCTTCATCCACGTAAATCCATCGTCAATGGGTGTGACAACTCGTACATTTTTTTGCAAGACCTCACCTGTTTATCGTCGACAACGGCGAAGCGATGAACGATGATAACAACTGATAAACCATTTCAACACAAATTGACATTTATTCGTGTTTGTGTCTTGTAAAAAAAATTCGTACGAGTAGTTATACCCAATTACAATCGATTCATGTTAATAAAGCATTTTTCGCGTGCTTGGAGACAACTCCAAAAAAGAATTACCGAATTAGTCCGAAAATCCCATGTTATTCAAATGGGAAACAAAACGAGCTTACAGCCACGTCTTCTCATTGGACTACAATGCTGGGGTTTCGCACATATTTCCACTTATATATTTCGAACCTATTTGGGGGGCGCACCTGTCAAAATTCGTCAACACCACCATCAAGGACCACCCCAGTACTCCCGCGAGCTCTCGAGCTTTCACCAGGTGACGTGAGCAATCACGCACCCGTGACTCCAGTCCACCGTACTTTTTCGCAATTTTTCATTGATTCGACAAACCGCGGAACGCGACACGCTTCGTACATAATGACAGTCGAGGTTACAATGTAATCGTTGGTTCAACGGGGTAAACGGGTTGCCCCCGAAGATTCGGCGAAACTTTTTTTTTTTTCAACGTTATCGCGGTGTGCAAGCTTCGCCCCGTCGTGGCCTTCCCTCTCGCGAGACTCGCGAAGCACGTGCATCAAGCTATACGGGGACCTATGCAAAAGGGGGTTAGCATAATGTTTCCCGAAACTCACACACTGCTCCGTTGTATCGCACGTACGATAAATATATATATATATATAGTATCTATGTATATATGTATAACTTTACACGAAAATTTTGTGGAAGAGTGTGAGAGTGTGTATATGTATATATGTATGTTGGGGGACAGAGGAAAAGCACCCCCGTGGCTTTGCTTCCAGTCCTCGTTCTCCACCTCTGTCCCCCGTGCATCCTGTGGCTCTCGGTACTTTGTGTGCAAATTACGCTGGGAGACGAGACACAGAGGCCACCAAGAGACAAGCCCCGCGATACAGTCTCTTTATGTGCATAAATGTGTGTGTGTGTGTATAATGTATGTAGTATATGTATATATACATGTTAGGATGGTCCTTAGCAAGGGTCATTTTTGAATGAAATTTGGAACACCCCATGCATAGGTTCGAAATAATATTTTTTTCAAATTTCGCGAAGTCACCTCAACCTATCTCAATATTTACCCATGCCTGTGGAATTTTATTTATTTTTAAAAATTATAAGATATAACCGAACTCATGCGAAATGATTAATATTTTCTCGTCTGACCAATACTGGGGTTATCTCCTCAAAACGAGTGTTCTTTTCGTGTCGAAGCAGTTGAAATTTCGAATGAAAATCATAAAACTTACTTACTCAAAAAAAAAAATATAGTATCTGCTAGCTCAATGATGCAACTAGATTTTCACACAAATAAGTATTCGATTTCGTCGATGATTCGTCGAAATAATCGTAGAAAAAATATTAACGTCCAAGCAGGCGTCTTGACGAGTTATTCGTTGCATCGTTTAGCCGAGTGAGTCATTTCACAGTACCCGAGCTTCACTTACGACGAGCACGTTCAGCTCGGATTCCGGGAGACGCAACTTCGGGTAAAGGATTCTTATTATTGCTCTTAAGGGATTAAAGCCCTGTAGTTTGCGGCGACCCGAGCCGTGGGTGGAACAGAAGCTGGGGGGGGGGTACACGACGTCCTCGACTGTAATAACAGGGCGGGGGGGGGGGTGTCCGCCCCTCATCGGGCTCTCCACTCCGTTGCGCGTTGATGGTGCCACGGCGGTTACAACTTCGTCGAAGCCTACCCTCTCGTTTCGACCGAGTAAACCCGACGAGGAGCACGTAGAGTCGCCGAATGTACGCTGTCACTGTGCGTACGCAGGTGAAGCTTTTGTAACTAAATCCAACGACGCGTTTTTCAACTCTGACCTCCACGGATTGTTTAAAAATTTGCCCATGGACAAAAACGCCTTGAAAATAATTTAGTTTTTTTTTTTTTTCAATTGTCAAATTTTCGATACTATTACAATACAGTACATCATAATATAATTATTGTTCTATTATCAAGTACGATAATACAACAAGAATGATTTATTCGGAAATACAATATTCAAATTTCGGGGAATAAAAATCGTTCAAAGTCCCATAACTTTTTTTCGGTTTCACTAGAAACGGAAATTCGTTCACCACAAACGTGAATTCGAAGATCGTCGGTTTACAGTTGAGGATCTTCGTGATTTCGTTGTTGCCAGTGTGTTAAGGGGATTTTGCATTTGAGGGGGTCGTCGCGTTGTCAGACACTCGAGAGAGAGTCTGCTCAACCGTTGCGCGTAGGTACAATCTCCTCTCGCGCCTGCCGCCCGGAAAACAAGACATTTATAAACACCAACCGCGAGATTAGATTTGTTAAGATAATGAGCGGCGGAGGGGGGGGGGGACTGCTGGTTGAGGAGAAGGCGAGGTTGGGACGTGGAGAGGTTAGCTACCGTCTAACAGACTCCTCCCCCCTCCTCCTCCACTCCCGACGTCACTATCAACGTGCTCGCAGCGTTCGCTACAACACCACCCCTTTAATCCCGAATATGACCTCGGGGCTGCTACGACAGAGAGGACTCTCAGACACTTGGGCTATACGGTGTGCTACGTATTTCCACACTCGTTTCCATTCACCCTCATAGCCGTGAGAACTTCTCAAACCCTCTCCTCGATCCCTGCATCCACAATAATCACCCGAGCCGAACTAATAGCACGCGAGATCACGGAAAAATTCAAGCGATTCGTGATCTCGTGATTCGCGAAACTTTTCGATTGGAACAACAACGAGTGAAATTAAAAAAAAAAAAAATTTTTTGTAGAATTTTGAGAATTATTATCTCAAAAACTGTTGGTCCGATTGAATTCAAATTGGTTTCATTCGAAAGTGTATACATCGAGGTATGCTGACGAATTTTCGTTTGGATTTATAGTTAATATATCGTTCAAAAAATATGGTTAACATCCAAATTGCAAGAATCCAATTTCATCTCGTTTAAAAAATAAATAAATGGACTTATTCGGTTTTGTCCACAAACCGCAGATATATATGTATGTATGGATATATGTATATTGAAGGGGGTTGAAGTAAAAAAGAAAAAAGAAAAAAAAAATAAGGCGCGCCGGCACGAAGGCGTCGATAGCGTGACAGATTGCCCCCAGTATTTTCCACCACATACATCATCGAGGTACCGGAGCCGTTCCAGTCAACCCTGCGCGAACCCGTTAGTTCTACCTCGGTGCCCAGAACCCCCCCCCCCCTCCCCGCACCCTCACTCTCGCTCTCGCGTCTCTTCGTCTTAATTGGTATCGGCGAGACCGTTCGAAATATAGCACGCCTGAAGTCGAAATGTGGAATTTTCGATTTTTTTCTTGGGTGAAAATCGCCAATTTTTCTTTGTAGTCGCCTTCAAAATATATCTTTTCAATGTAAATATTGAATTAAAACCAAATAACCCATAGCTACCCTCAAGAAAAGTATCAAAGAATACATGATGATTTTTTAAAGACAAAAAAAAACGGCAGCAAGTCTTTTTGTGACCTCGGGGTCGAAAAGACCCCCGTGTCCCAGCTGCATCGCTCACCGAACACTGCCCCAGCTGAGAATTATAATTCTCCTCGTCCACACCACCCACGAAAAATCCACACAACCCTCAACCACATCATCGAAATATAAAAATCAAAACGCAAAAACGCAAACAAACGAACAAAATTAATCAAAAAGGTCAAATTTTCGGATTTCCCAATGTCAAACGTTGAGAATTCCTCGTCAGCCGTTGCGTTTGAGTTGCGACGGGCGAGGAGACGGAATCGAGGAACGGCTCGGAGTAGAACGGGACGAGTCAATCCGCTTTGCCAACCCCACCCCCCTCCCCCCTCATCCTGCGAATATAGAGAGTCCGAGAGAGAGTCTACGTAGTAACGGGGCAATAAACCGAGAGACTTCTCTTTGCCGCGTTGCAAAGGCACGAGCTTCCCATCCGTGCGATGCGCCCCCTTTCATCGCCCGTCCACTCGGAGCATCCCTTAGGCCACGAGCTTTCCGCCCCCCCCCCCCCATCCCCACCTGCCCCTCCTCCCTCTCAACCATCTCCCCGGAAAACTGGCCATGGCTTCTCCGCACTGCTCCTTATATATATATATATATATATATATATATATGTATAATGTGTGTATGTGTAGCTATATACATGTAGATAGCCTTCATCATCCTTTTTCCACCCACAAACGCTACCCCTTCTCTCCCTGCCCCCTGCCGGGTACACGGCTGATTAAACGCGCAACTACGTAACGTTACGCAAATATACTGCTGCCGATGCTGGTGGTGGTGCTTTTACTTTTGCTGCTTGTCCCGGGTATCCAGTCTTGAACTTGACTCAACCGTCCCTTTGCTCTCCGATATCCAACACGATTCCCCCCCCCCCCCCTCCCACGCCCCCATTCCCGACTGTATCCGAAAGCCTCTCGGAGATTCCACATCACCGGATGCTTCGAAACATTTTCGCGAGACATTTTCAGCGACTCCGTGGGGAGGGGGCAGGGGGTCACTTGACGAAAATATTTGCACATATTGTGTCTGCTAGGGTGGTCCTTGATAGGAGTGTTGGAGAATTTTGACAAGTGCACCCGCCAGATAGGTTCGAAATGAATAAATAAAAATGTGTGTGGAATTCCAGCACTGTAGTCCAATGAAAAGACATTCCTGTGAGCGAGTTTTGTTTCCTATTTGAATGACATGGGAAATTCAGACTCATTCGGTAATTGATTTTTTCGAGTTGTCCCTGAGCACGCGAAAAATTCTTCATTCACGTTAATCTACATATTGTTGATGGGAACCCCAGTCGTGCGTTTGAAGGTAAAAAAATGGAGTCATGAGTTGTAGGATTAATGAATAGGTATAATCAATAAGTATAATCAATATATATATGTATTATATACATATATAGGACCGTTCGGTCGACAGTAATCAGAGATTGCAACAACGTTGAAGCAATATTTTTTTTCTTTCAACTATCACCTTGACGCTAAAAAGCTGAGAGCCCGATGCAGCTTCCCTTCGATCACCAGGACTATGATGAAAAAACATAACACAGAGTTGCACCGTCGGAAAAAAAATAAAAAAGTGAAAAAACAAAATTTGAAGCAGGCGAGAGGAAAGGCAGAACGAGTCCTAGGGCGACGAATGGTGGTCGTCGCTCGCCAGAACAAAGAAAGTTATCGTCATGGAATTTTTTATGCCGGCTCGTGCCACGTCGGAATGCAAATCACCGCTGTTCACGCTGTTTTTTTTTCTCCGTGGACTTCACGGAGCTCGCTGAGAAGAAAAAAAAAGGGACGATATGGTGATTCGTCCCGAAGCCGGAGATAGACGATAATACGTTGACCCGATGTAACCGGAAAGAAAAAAAATTTCTACAGTCGGTCTGACCAAAGCACGACATTTCTACTTTTTTTTTTCATCGTAAAATCCGTGTCGGAGTGAAATTGTGTAACATTTTGCTCGACGATTTGTCGTACCAGACGGGCTAAAGTACTTTGCGGATTTATTTGGGGGCCAATAAAATTTATACGACTCGGAGTTGTCCCGAGCTTCGATGGGGGGGGGGGGGAGGAGTCTCGTTACAACAGAATCGACGGCAGCAGGGTCAGTTCCACGTCCACGTTACGGCCACATCTGACCTTCCTTACTTCACGTCCTCAGGTCATTCAACATCTCAGCTGAGACGAATATTATCTTGTTACATTAATATCCATATCATCATATTACTTTCATGGAAAAATTTTAACAATTCCCTTCCCCGATATCGACACATGATTTCACTCCTGCGACATTTTCGATACGTATGAGAAAAAAAAATTATTCATCGGGATGAAAGAAATTACGAAATATCAACGATCATAAAATAACACTGGCCTGCGCAAAAAAAATAAATCTCGTGAAAGAAGTGTTTTTCAGCCTAATTTGGGGTCGCTAAAAACGATAATGGCCCTCGTTTATTTTGTCAAATAATAATAATAATAATAATAATAATAATAATAATAATAATAATAATAATAATAATAATAATAATAATAATAATAATGATAATTGAATAACCTTCCACCTGCAATCATCGAAACCTGTTGAAAAAAAAAATTGTTCTGACTGAAGATAGCAAATAAACACGTGTAATTTTGACGGACGCTTGAAAAACTACCTCTTTTCAAATTTCAGCAACTGTAATTCAAAGAACACCCTCTCGGTTGACACAAAATGTATTTTGTCTTGAAGGAAAAGAACATACCTTCCGAACAATATACCCTTCAGATGAGTTAGATCCATCGTCCTCGACATTTACATCGATTACTAAAAAAAATGGCCGAAAAACATATTTTTCCATGTGTCATTTGCTTTCTCAGCGACCCCGTATCAGACTGTATAACTGTTTTTTATTTCATTAGGTTCCCGCAGAAAAAGAAAAATTTGTAAACTAGTGCAATTTCACCGTTGTATGAATTATTCATACTATCGATTAATAATTTACGTTAATAAAATTCGAATGTGATGTACAGCTATAAATATATATGTAGATGTATGTGTGTGTATATTGCAGAACATTTATGAAAACATGGGACAGCTGAATAATGGACAAGAAAATATTTCAAAGTCAACCCCCGGGGTGAATGTGGCAATGGTCATCGTAACGGGGGTATAAAACGATGGAGATAATAAACGATACTTCCCTTCACATGAATGTATATACATAGGTATACATATATACATATATACATGTACACATATGTATAACTCACTCAGCGGTACTGGGACGTGAGAGTAACAGCGTTTCGCCGATAAATCGCAGAGTTACGGAGACAAAACGACCAAGGGGTTTTAATCTTCCGGCACTCGTGCGGGGTGAGGGATGGGGAGGCGGGGGGTGGAGGGAGGAAAGGATGCGAAGAGTGGAGTGGAAACAGAGGGTGAGGGCGAGGCATCGCGCTCGTCGCCAGTGACCGCTGACCCGATTTATCGCTGGCTCGGATATCGCGAGTGTTCCACGGAGGACCGTGAAAGTGGGAGAGAGACGGAAAAAAAGGGGGGAACCAAGAAAAAAAAAAAAAAAAGAATTTACACCAGGAAAAGAAAAACAAAAAGGAAAGAATTTCAAAAATTCAAAAAACGATGGAACGGTAAAACAAATGGTGCGTGTTTAGAGGGATGAATCGATGAGCAATGCGGAGAGTAGAAAGAATCGGCAATAGTCAGCCGAACGAAATATATATTTTTATTTATGCATATATATTAGCGTGGTCCTTATTTTGGATTTTTTTATTTTGATGCTCCCAGAGAATAATATGATTGGAAATGAATTCAAAAAAATATCCTCAAAATTTGAGATCTCTCTCTGAATTCTTAACCCTGCCTCCAGATTTCCGAAGTTTGCTGTTCGAACAACCTAGTGTTTTTCATATTTCAGGATTTTATTTTACAACGACGTAAGGTCTGCGCTGTAGATAATGCTGTAGATTACAACAAATCGTTAATTTATAATTTCGAATTTATAATTTATAATTTTTTTAAAATTCATTTCGAACCATATTATTCTCTGGGGATGCTGAAATAATTTTTTTTTAGAATCCAAAATAAGGACCACTCTAATATATATTTATTTATTTATATTGAGCTGTGAATCGCGGTTGGAGTTGCACTCGGAAGCTCGCTCTCACGCACAACACTTGAGCACGAGTGAGTGAGCGAAAGGGTGAACGAGTGAGCTTCGACACAGGACAGGTGGGATTCTACCTGTTGCACGCGATTCCCCGTTAGCGTTATTTCAGTCGGGCTGTAAAAGCACGCACAGCTATCGAAAAAAAAACGAAAAAAAAAAAAAATCGGCTCTCGATATGCCATCCGAAGGGCCCTCTCGACGACGTACAGCCTCGGAGCCGATAAATCGTCCAACGGCGAATCGCGTGCTTCGAACCGATTACCGTCGACCCTCGAAATCATAAATTTCACCATCACCCCCTTCGATATAAAATTAAGCCGTTATGACCTGGCAATAAACCGTGAAATTAGTGGATGAAAAGCAAAAATTCGTCGGCCTTACGGTAAATAAAATCTGTTGCCATCAACAATTTTCTATTTTATTATTATTGTTTTTGTCTTTCGTAACAATTGATGATAAACTCGAGCGAATAAAAAAAATTAAAAATACAATTTTTCGACGTTTGAAAAATGTTTCGCTCGCGAAGTGTAAAAAAAATTAATAGTCTTTCGTGTCTGGTAATATACTTGTCAACGTATTCATATCATTGTGGAAATTAATCGAAGAATTTTTATTTTTCGTAAACCATTTTGCTTTCAATTAATTTTTAAAAAAATTCTGAGAGCACAATTCGTTAATGAGTTAATTATTTGCTGCAACTATAATTTCTTTTTATCACATATTATTTCGATCATTATCAGGATTTCGTATTACCGAAGAAAAAAAACGGAACCCTTGCGAGATAAATCGCGTGCCTGTCCGTACGTCACAGCAAATTTTTCGTCCGAGTTCCAATCACGATGATCAAACATGTTTTTTTTTTTATTTGTTCGCAGGTTGACGATCGAGGCAGATCGCCAGGTACGTCGATGCGTTCCACGTCGAGCACGATATCCGCAATCTCGCCATCCAGTCCCGAAGAACCCATAACGCTGTGAGTATATTTTCTCTCCCTTTCTCTCTCTCTCGCTTCTTCTTAAAAAAAAAAGACACACGGAGAATTGAATTCCTTAATTTTTTTATTTTTTAAATTTTTTTTGCAATCCTCGACGTGAAACGAAATCTCGAGTGGTGTTTCAGAAGCCGTCGTCACCTCATTTTCTCGAATCTTTGCGGTATTGCAACGACGAGTGTACCCCCCCCCCCCCCCCACTTCTCCGATGTCGTTCTATGTGCACTGCTGGGCACCCCGAAAAAGCCACTCAGACAAATTAGCCGGAAAGCCAGCAGCAGCAACAGCAGCACCATCGAGACAGCACCGAGCCCCGTAACGTTTCAGTAGTAACGGTGTGTGCGTACCAGACTGCTGGGCTCATTCGTGTTTCGCACTCCCTCCGTCTTTTGCTTGTCTCGCCCATGAACACGCGAGATATTCTCCGTTTCTCGCTTCCGTTTGGCACACTACGGCCCTCTCCGCGTTGTTCCTCTCGCCTTTAATTCACGCCACCCCCCCCTCTCCCTCCCCCTGCCATGATCGTCCCGGAAGCTTGCTGTGTGTACGCGTTTCTCACTCTTCGCCGTATTGTTCTTACGCCGAGATCGCGGTGGCTGCTCGAGAGTGCCCCACCCCCCTTCCACCCTCTCCACCCCCAGGTTTGTCGCACTCTCTCTCTCTCTCTCTCTCTCTTTCTTTCTCTCTTCTTCCGACGATATTTATGCTCGTTTTTTATTGCGCTTTGGCCCGAGAGCAGAATGGAAACAATATGTCACAGAGGGGCGGAGAGGGGGGGTGGTTGGGAGGTTGGTGGCGGTGTTGCCACCGACCCGGGGGATGAGGGGGTTGGCTCTCGGGTTCTTGTCGCGGGGGCCGCTCGCTGGCACCTAACATTAATACCGACGCACTTACATACATCCTGCTCAACCCCCGAAAATAGTCCAGTACCTCGAATATTAACGAGTTTTCACACCCGAGTCATCGTCAAAATTCACCATCCCCTCATAATACTGCTGCACGACACAATCAACTAGAAAAGAAAAATACAAATATTTTTGTTCACAAAAAGATCCAATAATTTATTTCGTTGCAAATTATAAATTTAATTAACCAGAAAAAAAAAAAGAAAAGAAAAATTCAACGAAGAAAATGTCCGGTGGATTAAATGCTCAAAGTGGAATTTCATAACTCTCGTAATGGCGTTTCACGGATAGCCGATGAGAATCTTAGTGAATGAGTCGAATGTAACACAAGAGCGAGGGAGTAATGTGGCCGGGGTGAGGTGGGGCCTCGAGGGGCAGGGGGAGGGGGATGATAAGTGCATATCGATTTCGTCGTCGAGAGGGTCGAAAAGATCGTCGGAATAAGGGTCTGGAGAGAAGGAGGGGGGGGGGAGAGACTACGACGAAACGTGGATGACGATGGAAAGAGAGAGACAGAGATATAAAAATATATAGAGACAGAAAGACAGAGAGAGAGAGAGAGAGAGAGAGATCGAGAAAAGAGTAGAGTGTGGAAGAAAGGAGAAAGGAGGCCGGGGTAAGGCCTCCCGGCTGGTAAAAGGGCAAAGGCTATAAGTAACGGACCGTCTGGTGGAAAACGCTCGAGGGCGAGGCCGCGCGCGCAGTGATTTAGAGAAATTAAAACTTTAATTCATGTTCGGGCTCGCTTTTCCCGATGCCATCCACCCCAAGCCCAGCCGGGTTTCCTTCGGGCTCTGGCTCACCCGACCCTACCCCCCGCCCCCCCCCCTCTCCCCCATTCTTCCCGGCCTGTCGAGCACGGAGAGAACCGACCGAGGTGTACCTTATAGCCGAGAAGGGAACCAGTGACAGAACGAGACCGTACCCACTACGAAAACCGCTCGAGTCGTGGCCCACGAATAAAGGGGGGGGGAGGGGAAGGGGGTGCAAACCCCACGGGTAAATAGTCGAGAACGACGAACTCGCAAGGGGGGCGGGGGATCGCCCGAGCGCGTTGTTCTCGCACTGACAGGGGTCTCTCCGACCTACAACCAACCCCGTGGCTTTCCCTCTTCGCTTCTTCCAATGTCGAGCGCTAATAAAGCATCCACCAACGAAAAAACCCAGTCCCGGGTCTATGATCTATCGACGTAAATATATCACTCCTGAAACAAGGTTGATTTATATATATATATATATATATATATATATACATATATATATGTATAGATGTGTACTTACTTCCCACACCAACGAGACACGACAAAACTTTTCTGGGATAAAACAAAATGGAGAAAATCATAAGGTTTTGCAGGAAAAAAAAGAAAGGTAAAAAATAAAATGGGAAAACAAATCATTTTTTATTTTTCCGCGGCGGTATTGTCGTGTTTGTTCCGCGGTGGGGAAACACACGGGGAAATAAAGCTCCTCGCTCGTTCAGGTATTCAGAATTATTTTATCATTTTTATTTTTTTATTTATTTTTTTTTTATTTACGCGAACAATGAAGAAGGAATGCCCGACATTTTTGTTTGGCATTAGCATAACTCGGTTCTCGCGGGATTCAGCACGAAAATTTGCGGGTCGAATGAAAAATCATTCTTTTCTGCGTGGCGCGGAAAAAAATACGTCAGCTAGCCGGGGAAATACGACGGAGAAGGCTTCATACATTTTGCATTATGTTCATCTTTATGATTTCAACGTCGAACGTAGAAAAAAAGACTTCTTTCTTTCTTTCTGTTTTTTCAAGTTGAGAAAAACGTGTTATTTTATTTTTATTTTATTTACTGGGGGGGGGGGGGCTGAGATTGAACCGGATTGCGAGGGAGAATAAACAAATATTCCGTAAGACAAGGATTAGATCGTTTCACGATGGCTCATAAGCGTGACAACAATTGAATATAAATGTCTGATCAACTACCGTCGATATCCACTTGGAACGTTCACGAAGCTCCGTACGAGCGTCCGAGCCCGGTGCAGAGTTGGAATTCCGAGGTCACGTACGGCCCATAACCGCGATGATATCTGGTGAATCCCCGTACAAAATGGAACCCACGGTTGTGACCGAAAGCATCGGGAGAAAACGTTTCGCGATAGCCCCGTGGTTTGATTTACAGTTCCACATGCGTTTTTAAAGAGAACATCGTTCCCCGTAAAACGTGAGGCATTCGACAGTGGCACCGATGTAGCGGTCCGGTCGAACGTTCGGCTATACGACCCTATTTGCACAGAGGACAGATAAAAATTCAACAATCGAATCCCCTTCGAATTCAATAAAGCTCGACCGGTCGGTGTGTAACTTTTTTTTTTCTTTTTTTTTTTTTTCATGTGCAACGAATAAAGCCGAAAATGCTTATTATTTGTTTTCGAACGTATGAAATTTTTGAACCAATGGACTTTTTCTATCTTTCTCTCTCTTTCTGTATCTCTCTCCCTCTCTCTCTCTCTCTCGGCGTATATTCGACGTACGCCATTATTGCACGCGGGGGTAGCGAATTATTACGTACATTGCGGCTCACTCAATTTCATTCATAAATTCATATTTCAATGGGGATAATAAATAAATAAATAAATAAATAAATGACTGGATAACTGTTTCGCAATTGCGAGAGGCTTTCTACTTCGGTCGGATAGGGGTCGAAATTCCGAACCATCAATTTTCACAACGACCAAAATTCAGGACATATGTACCTACAGGGTGTCCCTGAAAAAAAACAGTCGATTAATTCTTCGGGGAAAGAAGTGACAACAAAATGGATCGGATGATTGTCGTTCTGAACATTTTTCGTTCTAAATTTCGATGCCTACCTGTACGGTCTTGCAAGGCCGGCGGAGGGAGGGGGTGGACAAATTTTCTCAATTCCTGCTCGTTCGCGTTTGTTGCGCTAAAAAAATCTACCGTTTTCACTGGCGCGTCGAGCGACGCATAAACATTATGCACGATCCGAAGGATTTGTCGGTGGCAACAATGTTTTCATCCCTCTTGGGCTACTCCTACGGGACGGAGGTCGGAGGGGGAGGGGGGATTGGGAGGTGGGGGGTTACGTTCGTTCGTTCGCTCGCTTTTAGGGCGCCGTCCGACAACAATAAATTCCCATCATCGCTCGGCTTGCCACAAGGTATACGCCTCCTATCTTGCCATCACGTAAATCATATTGTAAGTGAAACCGAAAATTGAATTCAATGAGTAAATATGGCTCTCGAATGATAATAAAAATAACAACAACAATAATAATGATAAATAGAATGAAACGTATGTATTGATAAATATTCAACATACAGCTCGGTGGTTCTTCGGCAATAACATCGGCAATCCATAACTGAGTTAGTCAGTCGTGGAATGTGTCAATATGATACGGATTAGGGATGGCACGCTGAATTATTCATTGAGCACAACGATTCAATTGTTAAAAAAAATCCCCCACCTCCCTTAATTTCAAAAACTGCTAGACCTAGAATGAAAAAAAAAAATCATGGACTACCTTCCTCAAATTTTCCCGGAAAATTTAGCTTGAAACCAGAAAAATTTACCTAAAATTAAAACAAACGTCCCAGGTCTTATGGATTTCTACAGATTAATTTGACGAACTTATCTTCTTATCCTCGATCGATTGCGATAACGCGAAAAACGTCCAGAGAAGAAACAAAAATATGGTCACGGAACCCTCTGCACACGATTCGAACTCGCAATTGACCAGTTTTTTTATTTTTGTATTATTATTATTATCAGTATTATTATTATTATTATTATTATTATTATTATTATTATTATTATTATTGTTATTATTATTATTATTATTATTATTATTATTATTATTATTATTTTATTGTGTTGAGATCATTATCGATATGATAAAGAATTTTTGCAATTAAATTCTCTGACAGGCATTAGTCGCTAGTTAGGTTGGAGGGACCCACATTTATATTAGGGTGGTTATTATTTGGGACATTTTTTAAATGGGGTGGAGAAAAACTAGGAGGTTCACAACAGGCTCAAAATTGTTTGAAAATGTTTTGCCATTTATTGACACCAATCCCCATTCACATTTCAAAAATGACTCAAGTAAGAACCACCTTAATGTATATGCATCTATATATATATATGTATATAGAGAGAGAGAGTGCTCGGAGGATCGTAAATACATGGGCGACAGAGTATACCCTCTTACACGATGATTCGACGCTCGTAGACGCTTTTACGCGTTGTCCTGGTGGAGATATCGTTCGCTTTCTATCTCAAAAGACACATATGTATAGATATATATGTACACGCATACATCCATGTACATGCACGTATGTAGAAAGTGTATGAACGGGGTCGTGCGTGCCGGGACTCGTCGGTCCCGCGTCTAAATGCATAAATACATGAGGCCGAAGCTCGAAGCTATACGAACGCGATTCTGTATCGTCGCGAGAGATGGAAAGAGAGCACAAGGGAGAGCACGACGCGAAAACTCGCGAGGGTCGAAACCCGACGGGTGAAAGGGGTGAAACGAACTATGGGGGAAAAACCCAGTGAAAATGTAATAACTCGACGGTAGGATAACACGAATAAAAAGATCACGTGGAAAAATATATAGCTCATCGGAACATTATCCGACAATCGTCCTCCCCCGCCTCCTTCGACGTCCCATAAAAATTTCTTGTTGCTATTGCAATCTAGAAAAGATGAAAAAAAAAGAATGACATCAACAAGGACAGCGTAAATTGCGCGAAAAATTTGTAAATTTGTATGTACAGAAAAATGAAAAAATAAAATCTTTAATTGTGTCTTTTTTTGTCTCTTACGTGTCAATACAGCAAAATTAAAACCTGACCAGTGTTTTTTACCTTAAAAAAGCTCTCTTTTCAATAAAGCAAATGGAATATTAATCCGATATGTGAAAAAAAAAATTGACCGCCAAAAAACTGAGAAAAAACCGTTTTTATTTTTTTTTTTTTTCGGCCCTTGGGCTCTACCGAATTCCATCCAAATCTTCCCTGAACATAGATCAAGATGTGAGAAACGTTCGGCAAAATTTTCAGCTTGCCTTCATTTTCGTTCACTGGCAATAAAATTAATAAGTTTTGTCTTGAACAATTGAATTGCATCAATATTGTTATTGTCATCAAGACAAAACTTATTGATTTCATTGTCAGTGAACAAAAAATCAGGGCATAATTTTTTTCACTTGAGTCAATCGATATTTTATTAAATAAATTCGTGCGATTATTATTATTTTTACCGAAGACAGTAACTTACGGTTGAGGGCGCCGACGTCGAGAGTTTGTTCCACCCGAGACTCGAGACGTTACGGATCTCTCTCTCTCTCTCGCGTGCAGGCTCCGAGATTCGTGCGAGCATTCCAAGCGGCATTACTGTCACGCGAGTAATTACGCGCGAAGCTCTCGCGTGTGTCGCGATTTTGTGCGTGTGGGGTAAAGCTCGCTTGGCAAGATCCCGCGGGAAAGGGTCCTCACTCAGCTATTCGCTCTTTCTCTCTCACTCTCTTGCTCTCTCTCTCCCTCTCTTCCTCTCTGTCTATTTCTACGTACGAGCTAAACAACAGCAATAGCAGCAAAAGCAGCACCGACTCTGCCTCTTCGCCGCAGTTGCTGCGCTGCTCAGCTTCTCGCACTTCCTTCATCCCTTCATACGGAATCCTTTACCTCGCTCTCTCTTTCTCTCTCCCTGCCTCTCTGTCCTTCTGTCTCTCTCTCTCTCTCTCTCTCTCTTATACCAGCGCGCTTTCTCGCCCGGCAAACCAGAGCTAATAAAAGCCCACAATTACCTCCGGTTTGGGCACCATTTGTCTTGACGCCCCCGCCACCAGCAGCACCACCCCCTCCTCCCTCTCGCAGCATCCCGTCTACTCTGCTCGATATAATTCACCACCATCTCCAACGCAACAACACATTGTTGCCTAATGAGGTGTAAAACATTCCGTTATACAGCCGACTGTCTGCCGTAGTCTAGAATCTACGGAGGCAACGTCTGTTCTCAATAATTTCTTCTTTTTTTTTCTCTTATTCATCCGACCGATTTATTACTCACACGGCTTGATATAAAAATCGTTAAAAAAAACACAATTTTTTCACAATGCTTATTTATTTTTTTTTTCAATCAAAGAAAAAAGTTTCTATTGATATTGGACTAATCTCGATTAATGTATATTGAACACGTTTAGTAATAATAATTGAAATAATAATAACAACTCATCACAGTCGGTGGAATGAAAATTGATATTCCCCAAGTAAATTGACTATTATTATGATTATCATTATCATTACTATTATTATTATTATATGTAGCACATGCTTTTTTTGCTTCCAAAATATTGTCGAATCTCTCCCCCAGGCTCTCGTATTTTGTTACTGGACGCATTAAATAATAATAATAATAATTTTAATAATAACGATAATCTATTAAGGTCGATAGAATAAGAATTTATATTACCCAACTAAATTAACTATCATTAGTATTATTATTATTATTATTATTATTACTATTATTATTATTATATGTACATATGTACATTTTTTTTGGTTCGTTTCCAACATATTGTCGAATCGTTCCCCAGGCTCTCGTATAACCGTTATACACGGAGAATATGTAGCCGAGGCGGCAGTGATTTGCGACGATAAAGCCGCATCGACAGGCGACGCACGTGTTTCCTCCAGGCTGTGCAGCACCGGCGTAGGCGCTCACACACACACACACGCACACATACACATGCGCTCTTATACACAAAGGTTGTTACCGAGACCGTTCAACGTGTTCTCACGACGATGCACGAACGGAAGCTCGAGACGTTATGATATATTTGTAATCATGTTACCTTCGTACGTGACCTTCCGTTACAACTGCCTCTCGATAACAAATTGAGCTTTTGGGGCAATCGCACAAATTCTCGAAGAGAGACTTCTTATTTCACTTTATCCCTCTCGGAGCTGGGTAAAGGTTTTTTTCTTTTCTTTTTTTTTCACACTTCGACACCCCAGAACGTTACAAAGGAAAAAAGGGTCCTTCGAGTACGGTAATTCTTATTCCCGTTTGCTGAATTTATTTGTTATACACGGGTGTATATATATATATACCGGGTGTCCTATTTTAATCTTAGGCCTGATTTATCTGGAAAAATACTGCTCTGACCGAGTATTGAGTGTAATAAAACTTAAAGGGTTCGAAGGGAGACGTACAAACAAAAATTTTCCAAAATAAACCATGCTTTTTTCTTTCCGCCAAAAATGTTGTCATGTAAAAACTTTCATTAAAAAAAAACATATCAGCCACCTCAACGCCGCCATTTCGAATTTCGAACCAAAAAAAAAAGTTGTACGTCGCCCTTCGAACCCTTCAAGTCTTATCATACTCAATACTCGATCCAAGTGATATTTTTCGAGATAAATCAGGTGTAAGATGGGACACCCGGTATATGCGTCATGTATGAGCTGAGAAATTTCATTCGAAACCCTGGAATAATTATGGGTAATAATTTTCCACGTCTGGCAGAGGTAAGAGTCACGTTTCGTCCAACGAAAGCAGAACTGCACGTTTTCACACGCGCAATTCCGTGGAGAAGCTTCGACTGTCTCTCTCTCTCTCTCTCTCAGTCTCGTTGTTTCTCCGTCTCTCTGCGGGTGTGTAGCTCGGCATATTATTATAGTAGGTATGAATGTACGAGACCAGGGACAGTTTATACTCCACGCTCATTTGAGAATTTAGTGCCCGAGCGAGCTAGCGCCGCGAGAGCTTTTTCACTCTGTCTCTCTCTCTCTCTCTCTCTATCTCCATACCCATCCCCGTAATTTTCACGGTAAGAACTCGTGCGTGCTTCTCTCTCGCTCCACCGTGTACACACGTGCGTAAACAACAAATGCGGATGATACCTCTGGTACGCTATTTACAAATGCGCGAACCACCGGGTCCGGGTCCTTAAATCACAACGAAATTTGTTTTGGGCCGCGATGCCGCGGCAGATGCTACCGTTTTAGTCTCGACCAGAATTTTCCCACACTGCGGATAGTCCATACGCAAAATCTCACTGCGCGAATTGAACATTGTAATCGTTTAATTCGTGAATAAATAAACATCGAAACTATTTGTTGTTCCAAACATTGCCTGTTCCAAATTTTGGTCCGTTCTTAACGTTGCTCGTTCCGAATTTCGAGCCCAACCCGTTCTGAACTTCGATAATTCTGAATTTCGATCCCTGCCCTTTGAGGGGTTGGGGACGGCTACGAGGGATGCAAATGGCACATGCTCCCGATAGACGATCCTTTTCTTTGTGTAGTTGTGGGGACGATGATGCTATCGATTCGCCACGTGGTTCAAATGCATCTTCGGGCTGAACTGTCCCTTTCGGTAACCGCCCACCCCCCCCCCCTCCTCCCTCCAACTCACCGGTCTTCTTCCCACAAACCTTCGAGTATCCACGAGCTATCTTGTCACCATTCTCACTTCAGTATTCGTGATTAATACAACAATTTTTGTACCTATGTATACATATGTATATATAATTTTTTTTTTTTTTTGCAAACAACTCTCGACGGACCTGAAAAGCTCTTACGGTCTCGTAACGGTGAAAATTTTACGGCATACCCTGTTTCACCTTTCTGTCTCCCTCTCTCTCTCTCTCTCTCTAAATATGTATATATATATATATACATATATTGTTATCTCGCACTCAATCTCTCTTGCTCGGTCTCGCTCGTGTTATCTCGTACGGCTCTATAAATCAGTGAGAAATTTGTTATGCCCGGCACGCAGATGTTTTTGTTATATGAAAATATGTGCCCGGTGCGCGGGCGAGCGCTTGCTAGGCGCTCGCCATCGCACACGCCAACCAGTCGGGATGTTGCCCCCCGGGCGGCGAGGGGGGCGGCGGGGGAAGCGGCGTCGAGAAGGACGAGGCAGTCGGGTAAAGGGAGTGTAAGTATCCCTCGGTAAAACACATCCCTTATACCTCGCCGCGCACCCCACGAGCCCCCGAGCCCCATTGCCCTCGTGTTGTGCCTACTCCACGCTCGGGCCCTCCTCGAGGCGTCATGCTGTTACGCCGCTCCGGCTATCTTTAATTACGCCACCACGAATATAATCGGTTTAACAACATTTTCCGGTTTTTAATTATTTAAAAAAAATAATAATAATAAAACGAAACGGAAGAAAAAAAGGTTCTCCGGTTTTCCGCGGCCCTTGTTAACTTCGAATCATATTGCATCCGTACAATCTTACGGAACGATGAGCCCGATCGGAACATTTATACGGGAACATTTTTTGTTCATCATGTTCTCATGTTATTGTTTGATTTCTGTTATTGTCGGGATACCCTAATGTATGTATATACATATATATATATATATTCTCATGTCTATAACTGTTTGAAAAAATTGTTTAAAAATTGTCCGACATTGTTGAGCATGAAGATTTTCTTTTTTTTTTCTTGACAAAAAGTGTTTCAAACAGCTATGGCTAACACGATCGACTGACCTTTTTTTTTTCTTTTTCATAGTTAAAAAATCGGTCACTGTAGGACCGAGTTTGTTATATTCGGTATTTTTGTGAAAAATTCCAAAGCTCGGGTGAATTATGAGACGCGAACGAGTCGAAAGTGCATGAAAGTCTTTGGAAATCCCGTTGAATATGTGATCGCGACATAAGAAGCTTCTCCGGATCGTGAGAGGGGGATGATTTCTCCGCCCCCCTCCCCCGTGCTTGCACGGAATATCGGCAGTGTCCGTGCGGGATGTGTCTCGAAGCTCGTGGAAATGGACCGCTTGAAGCGAGCGGAAGTCCCGCGGGCAGCGTTAAATATTTTATTAGGGGTGGCTGGGCGGTGAGGGGGGAGGAAGGGGCGGAGGGATTCGACGATTGGTTCGAGACTTTCGGACGGTGAGCGAAGGTACGACGTCAGTCCTCGAGCTTCTCGTGAGGACGATGGACGTTGCGACGAGAGATGGCACGTGAAAGAACGACGGAAAAAAGATGGGAAATAGGGCGGGGGGGGGGGAGGGGGATGGCGAATTCGAAGATGGACGGATAGTTAGCGAAGAAATCGAGGGCTGCGGAGTACAGTATTCCCCGGAGTCGAGGGATGCTCAGCTGGCCAGCTGTCCCAGTCACAGTGCTATCTCCGTCCCTTTCCACTTACTCGGACCAAAAGCTCGCGCAATGTACTACGTTTATATATATATATACGTATATATGTATGGGCATACATGTAGTTGGAGTGCGTTTTAAAATCGTGAAAAAAAATGTTGTCTCTGACCCTCGACTGTTCGGACTTTTGTCGTGTATGGGCTTTCCCATCGGAAATCAGGCCAATTTCATACTTTTTAGCGACGACTCTCTTAAAAATCCACATCGATATTATTCACCCTCGATAGATTCCCAAAAATTATTCTGAATTATTGAAATAATAATACTAATAATAATAATAATAATAATAATAATAATAATAATAAAACCACCGAACAAAAATATGTAAGTCCGAGAAAAATGGAATAATAATGATAATAATATTTATAAACTTTTATATCAGCCTTTCCAATGTTGGAAAAATATCATTCGAAAATTTTTCATTGATTTTTTTTTCGGTCGACCGAAAAAAATGGGTTGAAAAATAATTTTTTTTGGGAAAAGAAACGAAATCCCCTCCCCCTTAATAACGATCCATCGTAATCTTATAAATTTGCTCAACCCTACTCTCCACAATCCATCGAATTTATACAATTGTACTTGATTATCAATCGATCTCACCTTGATGAACGAAAATCGTTAAAAATAATAATAATAATGATAATAATATTTTTTTCAAATCGTGCAAGCTTGCTTTATTTGAGAAAAGTGTTGCGAGGGGATGTGAATGCTTGGATAAAAGAGATACATCGTCGGTTAGAGCACGAGGTACCGACTACGAAGCCGGCAACGAAGGGAAAATTGGTGATGGGCTAGCGAGGCTCTGAGCTCGGAATATCCACGTGTCGTTGCCAAGTGGGGTGCATTAGCCAAGTCGCCATTATCCACGCGTGAGAGACTCTTAAATTATCCGGCTCTCTTTTCCCACTGCCCTTCGGACGTGAGCGAGACCGCGTGTGCTCCCGGGGACATACCCTCCGTTCGTAACTCCGGCGAGAAAAAGACGTACGACTTTGCAACAGCAGTGGCAGCCGTGAAAGCGCTACATGGGCTCGAGGTGTCTCGACGAAGCTGTTTGCGGGCTGTTTCGATGGTGCGAACACGTCGACAACAGGGGCGCGTGATTCTGGAAATTATAACCCCCCGACGAGGGAAACCCCATCGCCAACTACTTTTCCTCGACGTCACTAAATTCCACAATTCCGCATTTATTGTATTCTACAAAAATCTCGTTATGTTAATATATATTTATATATTTTTCTTTTCTTATCTTTCTGTTGAAAATATTTTTATTCATTCCTCAGGACCAGTAAAAAATATTATTATTAATGTTTTTTTTTTTTTTTTGCATATCACAGATCGCACAATTCCGCATTAATAGTCTCCTACAAATATTTATTCGTTTCTATATGTGTGTGTATATATGTAGATATTTTTTTTTCTAAAAACGTTTCCACCTAATCCTAAGAAACATTGGGAAATATAATTTTTTTTAATATCATTTATATTTATTTGCACGATACAGATGGCATAATTTTGCATCAATAGTCTTCTATGAAAATGTCTTCATTTATGTATATATTTTTCTTCGTCTTATCTTTTGATTGAAAATGTATTCATCTATCTCCGCAAAACATTAGTAAATATTATTATTTGTAATATCATCAATTACTTTCGTACAATTCAGGATCAATACAGTCTTCTACAAAAATCTCTTTAACTATTTATAAATATAAATTTATGTACTTTCTTATATATATATATATACACATCCTAAACACAGATATATACATATTACATTCAAGCAAGACGGATATTATCGTAGAATATAATTTTCCCGATACCCGGAAGTCCCGTGGCTGACCTATCGCTATTCGCCCGATTCGTCCGGGGTAACTTCGTGACAAACCGGTAGGGTCGAAAGTGGGTGGACAAGTTCGAGGGATCGCTACGTCGTGGACGGACACGTTGGGGGTGCGGATAGACGACGAGGGGAATAACCACAGGAACGGGATAGTTCGGTATCCGGCCGATTTGCGATAGGCAAAAGACGAATCCCAGCGAGGGACGGTCCAACGAGTTTCGAGGCCAAGGATCGCGGAGCTTCGACCGCACCACGAGACGTTAGCACCCCAGACGGCTTCTCACCCTCTGCTGCGCTCTGCGACAGCGATATTTCGAGAATCGCCGACCGAGTGATAGCAGCGAGACCGAGTCTGAGGAGAATCACGGTGGATGGCGAACAAGAAGAAGAAGCAGCAGCAGCAGCATCATCATCGAATGGCAGATTCGTGGGGAGGCCTGTCGAGGCCTGCTTCAAAACCGCTAAGAGCTGTGATCCGGTGGTGGTTTATCTAATTGGAATGGCCGTGGGTCGGAGGACGATACAGAGCTGCGAAGAACGGCCTACGCTGATGCTTCTGGTCTCTGGCCCTTCGAGATGCCACGAAGAGAACAGGAAGGCACGCCGAGGCTCGAGGATCTTCGCCAGGACCTCGTGGATAGACGCACCGGCGATGAGGGGATGAAGGAGGGCGGACGGGATATCGTGGGGAGGGACAACAAGTTTGGGCTATCTCAAGGAACACAGTTCCAAAGAGCCTCTTTAGAGTCTTCCCCCCGTCCAGGAAGGGCGTAGTGAGTCGGCGACGATGCCTAATACCTCTAATCCCACTCTGTGTTCCCTCCGCCGGTCCACAAATTTACTCGCACTACTTGAAAGTCTTTGGAACAACAATTGTTCCGTATACACGTGAAATAACGAGACGAAAACTTTTTTTTTTCTCTCTCAAATGTTCGAATGCATATGTTGCTTATTATGCGTATTTCTGTTCTTTTCTATATTGACAATGCTTCTTCTTTCGTTGACAGACGTTTTATCAGGAGAACGTGTAATTATGGCCGTGAAATCAATCGATAGAATTAAATTCGCGTTTCATCTATTTGTTTTTCTTTTTTTCTTTTTTGCTACTAAGCCGTTCGGACTTGGCTTATCGCGGCTTTTGCCAGAACTGAAGATGTGAGAGACACGTCGAAGATTCTTCACTGTAAACTCTCGGCGGTTTTGGAAACGAAGGGTGCGGGGGGTTCAGCGAGCGTCGAGGTTTAAGGTTCGAGATAACTTTCTTCCGTCTCTCGCTCGCACTCGCGAACGCGAGGCTGCACCGCGGAGCTGACGAGCTTGATCCGTTCTCTCTATCTCGCTTCATCCATTCTCCCCGAAAAGCCGTCGATCTCGGTTTATCTAATTCGAGTTGTCGGCTTCTCCGTTGGCGGGTATATCGTGTCCCGCAGTGAGTCTTTGAGATTATACGTCGTGTACGTCGCTCCGAGTGTGCACGCTTCGTGATAACGCTCGAAAGCTCGAATACCCACGATCCTCCGGAGAAAATCCTCGTGCGTTTGAAAGTTTTTTGTTTCCCATCCTAGTCGAGAAAAAGTATATCCAAAAACGTGGCAAGAAGCCGAGATTCCGAAGAAAGGGGAAAAAAGAAACTATGTCTGATCAGGGTGGAATGTTTCTACTGGACGAGAACCGTCCGCGCAAGTAGCATCGTCGAACGATCGATTACGAGTATTTAATTAATGGAGAACGAGCCTTCGTGACGCTAGCTGGCGTCGAGAAAGCGTTTTTTTTGCGCGAGCACGAAGCTCGGAAGAAGGGATGAAAGGCTGGCGTCACTTGAAGTCGAACATCTCGGGGGTTGCTTTTCGCGAGAGTCGAGTCATTAATTTGACACCCTGGGCTGTCGATTCTACGGTCGTTTCATCAATTATCGACACCCTGGCTCGACACAAGACCGCAGGACCATCAGGGCTCGTGTCGTTGAATAACCGAAAATTCAGAAGCCATTTGAAATATCGTAAAAATAATAAATATGATAATGGACTTTGCCAACCAAGGATTTCGAAAAAATATTGGAGAAAAAAAAATAGTAGAGAGAAGGAGATAGAAAAAAAACGAGAGAGAAAGAGAGAGAGAGAGAGAAAAAACTAGAAAAGACATCTTAGAGATTCTCCGGTAGAGATGGTCGCCGCGAAGACGTGGGTGAAGGGGTGGTACCGGTATCCATGCACCGCCACATCCCTCGGACCACCCCGCGTCTTCCAGACTCACCTCCCGGCCCCCTCGCGCTTCCACCAGGGTTCCCATCCGGCCCGACATATATTTCCAAGCTTTTCACGAGTTTTCCTCGTTTTACGGAATCTCGTGTGGTGCTTGCGCGGCGAGGGCTGGAGGGGGTTGGAGGTTGGGGGTGGGGGGGGGGGGGTAGTGAGGTCGAACGAAAGGGGTACGGCCGAGATGCGCGGGTGGAGAACTCCTCCCGGGGGTGGGCAGGACTCTCTCTCGGGCGAAAGCTCAACTCGGGGGTGGACAGTGCGCAGTACCCGCCTCCCCACCTTCCCAAGTCTTTCGGCGTCTCCTCGGCGCGCAGACTACAACCCCCGCCGTGGCACCAACCGAGCTTTCCTGCCCTCGCGCGAATACACCACCCACCGACGTCGACGATCGTACCGCCAACCCCTGAGAACCACCACCACCACCACCACCACCGCCACTACCACCTAAGCTCGATCCTCGTACTCGACGCTCGCTCGGCTCGCCATTACCACCACCACCACCACGATCACCACCACCACCACCACCGCCGCTTTCATCCCCCTCGAACTGTCGTTTCGGTTGTACATAGCACATCACAGTAGCTCGCGAGCACCCTCACGGGCAAGGGCTCTCCTCGCGCGCAACATTCCAAACTATATACGACTTATTCTCTCTCGTGTTTCACGCGCGCAGGTCCGGAAAACTTGTTTGTTTTGTTTTCTTTTTTTTTTTTTTTGTTATTTTTATTCTTCAACGTTTTTTCGGAAAAAACTTTTTGTCAACTTTTCGGTCGACGATTTTACGCGCGCGGAATTGATCTTTCATCGGTACAAACGAAGCTTCAGCCTCGCGACCGTGTCGGGGAAAATTGGAAAAATAAATAAAATACGTTGAGATATCGACAATTTTGTCGAAATGCATCGTTTCTATTGAGGTAGGCAGAAAGTTTTGGAATTCAGATTCTTATTGGTATGATTATCATTATTATTATTGATATCGTTATCGTTGCAATTTATATGTATATATATATATATATATATATATATATATATATATATATATGAATGTATGCATAAGTAAGGGGTGACTTTCGTCGGAGCGGAAGCATCGGGAGAACAACGAGGCGAGGGGGACGATAAATCGCGGAGGAAGAACAAAAAAACAAAAAACAAATAGAAAAAAAAATAATAAATTGAAAAAATGTATAAAAACAAATAGACGAAAAAAAAAATATATATATACGAATTCATAAAGGGAGGATTGCAAGGATTGGGAATGATGTCAGAGTGAAAGTCCCGGTCGTCCCGGACCACGTGTGGATAACAGACGAAATAGAAACAAACCAAAAAAAAAAAAAAAAAATCAAAACAAACAAAAAAAAAACAACAACAACACAAACTTTCGACGGAAAAATTGATACTCTGGAATGTTTTGTGTTCCAGGGTGGAACTGACCAGCGTGCCGGGCGGCCAGAATGCGATGGCACATCTCAAAAAGAGGAAACTCGAAGCGGAGTCCGGTCTGGCCGCTACGCTGAGTTGCAAGACTAAGGGACAGCTGACGGTGGCCCAAACCGGAAGCGCGATAAGTGTCGGTGGTGGTGTAGGTGGTGGTGGTTGTGTCGGTGGTGGTGTAACGCAGGACATGGACAGCGCGGATGCGGCAGCTAAACGAAGAAGAAAAAGCGTGAGGGACGATGACGTGAGAAAGCCAATGGAGCCGGAATCGAGCGTAATGAAAAGTGCGTTGTCGTTGCCGCAGAAGAAACGGGTATTTGCTCCGGGAAATTTGGGAAGTCCGGCGAGAAAGACGAGCAAAAATTCCGAGGAGCCGGAGGACGACGAAACGTTGATAAGGGAGACCGAGGCGGCGTTGAAGAGCTTGTCGGGCAGTTGGCCCGGTCCAAGTGGTTCGTTGTATCAGCGTGGAAATTCGGACGAGGACAGATACGAATCGAACTTCGAGAATCTGTTCGAAGAAAAAAAGGACAATCCGAAAATGTCACCCTCATCGGTTTCGACGTCATCGACGGCCAGCAACGAGGCTGGATGTTCGCTCAAGGATGTCATTACGTTCAGAGGTCAGCAGGATCGAAGCGGACGATCTTTTCAACAGAGCAGGATGCAGGACCACAGCAAAATTCCTCAACAACAACAACAACAACAACAACAACAACAACAGCAACAACAACAACAGCACCAAATGCCTTCTGGTCTTTCCCAAAACATTCACGATTCATCGAAAATTGCCCGATCAATGACTACCAACAGATTGTTAACCGTCAAGGACAGAATCGAGTTGCAACAAGTGCGACAAAACGACAGCAAGTACTCGCGTTACGATCCACCGGATTTCAACGAACTCGTGGACGATTCGTCGAACGAATTGGAGATCGACATGTCGGATCCTCTGGCCGACAAGGACGATTCGGACCGCGAGAGAGATCGAAGTTCCAAGAGCAACGCCTGTTCGCCACACGGTTCTAGCAGGCATTCCCACCAGTCGCATCATCAACAGTCTCAACATCAGTCCCACCATTCCCAACAATCGCACCACATGTCGTATTCCACGTATCACCGACAATACGCGGAAGGTCTGAAACCATCGTCGAACATCTCATCGGCCGGATCGTCACCAACGTCATCCGGAAGTTCAACGTTTTCCGGAACTTCGGCCTTCAGACCGCCGAATCCCGATCATTCGAAGACGTCTTGTCGCACGCCAACCGCGGTGGCCACATCGAGTCCGCCCATCGGACCCTATCCGGCTTCCGCGACCTTCGTGGGTTTTCCAACGGTACCGGTTCCGGGCCCGGCTATGCCGGTACCCCAACCGGTAACCGGCATCGCACCCCCGACCGACGACAAACACTCGTCCACGGTTTCGCTTCTGCAGTTGAAGTCACCGAAGGAAGAAAATTTGCACGGGGTCGCGGGAAATTTGAATCCACGTGGGAATTCGGGCAACGATGTTGCCGCGACGACGGTCACCAACAGCCGGGTCAACAAACCCACCAACGCGATAGTTGCCGGTGGTTTGCCACCGGTCGCCAGTCCGGACGCCAATTCCTCGAAACAGTACACGATCCTGCAGCCGGCCGGGGTGGGTTCACGGGCCGCGAGTGCGATTCAGGACATCGCGAGGGAGGGTGTCGTCAGTGTAGCGGCCGTATCCAGCAGCAGCAGCAGCAGCACAAGCGCGAGCACCAACAACAACAGCGTGGCGGGTTACAGCTCGGGAAACACAAGTAAAACGTCGAGCAGCGGAAACGTTGGAAATGCAGGGGGAAACGTTACGACGAATAATTCGTCGGTTGGGGCTGTCACGGCCGGGGGTAACGTCAACAGCGGCAGCAACAGCAGCAGCAGCCGCAGCAGCAGCAGCGGCGGTAGCAGCAGCAGCAGCAGTGGCGATACCATGACGACTATGACTACGACAACGACGACGTCTTGTCCACCGGCCGTTGGTGACGTATCAACGACGACCGCCCCGGCTGTACAGCAGGATAACAACCCCATGAAAATGCCGGACAACAGGAACACAAATGCTTTTGATCCCACGAGACCGGGAATGTCGATGTCACCGTCCAGTCTCGGCAGAGGTGAGATTTCTCACTTCCTTCACAACCTCCCCCTCGTCTCGCGAGGCCGCTTCACGTGCGCGAGCTTCCACGTCGATTGTTTGTTGACTATAGAAGGAGAAAGGAAAAAAAATGTATATATATATATATATATATATATTTGGCGAAACATTGATGAGGGTAGATTCGATGTGGTAGTAGGGTTGCCGATCGTGCGTTATGCCGCGAGGGTGTAGTCGAGGGAGGGGGGGGGGGTCCACAAAAGGCATGTCTCGGAGTGCGTGCCATCTCTCTCTTTCTCTCTCACTCCCTCGCGCTCGGCCACACTTGTTCGGGCTCACGGGACCCCTTTACTTGCCACCCCGTGTTCTCTATAAAGTTAGGGTAGAAACGGCCCACCGGAAAATCAATAATTTCGAAGCCAAGGGGGACGATGACTCAAATGGCGAAATCAAGATACCACCCTAACTCGCGGGTCTTCGGATCCTTTGACTACTTTGCTTTTGAATTATCCGTGGTCAGTCCCGGACAAAATCATACGGTTCATCACGTCACATGCCAGTGTGCTCGATGATCCACGAAAAAGAATGGAAACATAATCACGAACAATCAGTTGTAGAAGTAATTGATCCACACTGAAACGTGTCACCGGTTGTCGCAAAATGTGTTTCGAAGTAACTGCCGATTCTTGACGTACTGTCAGGCCCAATCCGGGTTACTTATCATAACTGTCAACCCGTGCTGGCTTTCAATTCCCGCCTGGAAAACAGTTGAAAAAACAAAGTGGCAATTGTTTTCTCTCTGGAGGCTTTTTCGCGTGGCACTCCACCCTCTCGTGACGCTTCGAGGGGTCGGGGGCGAGCGTAACGCGGCCCTTTCTTTTTCGATCCATTCACGAGGAAGCAAGAGGGTTAAGAGAATGGGATTTAATTCGTGAAAACGTGGATGGAAGAAGTCCGCCGTGAGCTAGCCGTGAAGAAGAAGGGTGGATAGCGGAAACGCCAGAGCGTCAGTGAGAAACGTGAATGAGCGAGAGATTGCGGGGGGGGGGGGGTAGGGGGAAGGGCGGGGGAGCTGCCAAGCGAGTACGAGAGGGTAAATCCGTTTCGTGCGGTAGACGCGTTGAGATACAAAGTCGCGGAGAGACTTTGGAAGATGGCGGGGGATCCGGGTGAGAGGAGAAGGTGGATGACGGGGTCGGGGGTGGAGTGCTTGACGGGCGGTGAGTTTGAGTGCATTCCACGGTCTTAGGAGTGCGGTGACACGGGACGGGCCGACTCTCCCCGAGCCCCGTCGACGCTCGACATCCCTCCGACGTTCGTCCTTCTCGAAGGTTTCGCTCTGTCGGGACGCGTTACGGGACGAGAGGGGGATGAAATTTGGGGTTGATACCGGCGTCATACGTATAAGCCGCAGCTGTCAGCGGGTGGAAACGTGACTAGCGTGCCTGCTGCCGCTTTCCGAGCCACCTTATTACCACCCCAACCGTTTCCCTCTGCCTCTCCTCATTATCCCCTTAACGTTTTCTCGACGTACAACGAACCAAGTCACAACGAACGAGTTCAACGGAAAAGCTCTCGCTCTCTCCCAAGCCTACGCACACTTGGCGACCACGACCATTTTCCCAAAATTCAATCTCCGTCGGTCGCCCCCCCCCCCTGCCCCCCATTCGCTCCTTCATTCTTCGTTCGTTCTCGGGTACGCTCTCCGTGCTGCCCCGAAAGCTCACTCCCGACGCGAAACCACGTCGATTTTGCGGAATGATTAAAGGCATCTCTGCTTTCATTGGAATCGCGAGTCTTTGATATTTAATGGATTCGGAAGGCACACGCGATCCCACTCGTAGTTACACTTTTCGTACTTCGATGGTCTTGCCGGAAATGAATTTTTTGTGTTTGCGAGTCGACATTTTTACACGGATTTTTTACGCTCTTAGGTTTGTGGGAAAAATATTGGAAGGCGAAAAATTGGGTAGATTTTCGTGATTTGTTGTTTTTTTTTTTTTTTTTGTGAACGGGAGCTTTGTTGCACCTGTGGTAAAGATGGCGCGAGTGGGGGGGCGTGAATGTAGGTTTCGTTATTAGCGTGCGACCCGATAAAGCTTCGCAAGCTCGTTCGTATTATTTTGCACGTCGTACGAGGTGAGCCAGATCGAAATCGTTATAGCCGGTCGAGTCGAGGGTTGAAACGAGAAAGCCGTGAGAAGGTTGAACCGTGTCCGGAGGTCACTATCGTTTGATTCTGTCGCACGATTGCGTGCGGCCTGCGAGCCCCGTCGAACAGTAGTAGTCCCGTGCATCGCGTTAAACCACGTTGACACGCTATAAAAATGGCAGTCCGGAAAATCCGCCGACCGCAAAATTGCCAGTCGGCGGCACTCTTTTATCCCCTCGACGGTACGAATTTGTTTGTTTTTTTTTCAGACAATTTTTTTTTTTTAATAATCAGTTCGACGAATAATTATTATTTCACTATGATTGATGATTCGATATTATTGTTGATGTAAAAGAATTTTTTTTGCAGTTAGAACAATCAATAAAATTAAATCGCGCAACCCCAGAGAACCATTTTTCATTCGACATATTTGCGCAAAAAAAAAAAAATCGAAAAGAAATTTCGTTGATTTGGTTAATGGAAAAATCGAGAATTTAAAGAAGCATCAGATGATCTCAATCCAAGCTAGAAGTATTTCGTAGTGATTATACATAAATATTTTTATTCATCATTGATAAATACGATTTTATAATTTTCACAATGATTTTACCATAAATCATCATTTCAAAGATTAACACGTGAATCGCAAAACGATGTTTAGATTTTATGATATCTTGAATTTTTCGAAACATCAATTTTGTTGCTTCAACTACCGTTAACTTCAACAAATCGAACCCCAATTCTTTACGATTATAGAATATATCATTGAGCTGTGATACATGTTAAATTTGACGAAGATCGGCCAAACGGATCGCGTTTTAGAGCAATTCGAAATTTTCAAGTACGAACATTCCCCGATGAGGAAGCCAAAAGATAAATTCTCCCTCATAGCTCCCCCATTCTTGCTTCCTCATAAGGTCATCTTCGTTCACTACTTACAATTCGGAGGAAGCAAATTGCAAGTTTAAACTCCCAGATTGACACAAATTATGCGGAAGCGAATTGCAAATTTCAACTTACATTTTTTTTTATTGTTTTTTTTTTCGTTGGCACGCGTCAGACGTGAAACCGTCCGGATGAATAAAACAATCCGTGTGTTTACGTACACCTTTCGCGCGCGGGCCTCCGGCTCATACGTTTTTATCCCGCAACGTTGACCCTCGCACGAAATGGCTGCGAAATAACACAATTACACACTCTCGGGCAACGGGGGGCGCGGGCCAGCTACACACCCCACGTTCTCCTCCGGGGAGACCTCGTTTTCTCGCTTTTTCTCACCCCATTCTCGGTATCTCGAACGTGCGGGCATCTTCTCGTCTTTTTTTCCGGGCGTCGCGAACCCTCGAGATACGCCCTCGTCTTTTCGCTCTTCTCGCTCTCGCCCTCATAACGTCCCGAACACGGGAAAAAAAAACCGGGGTTGGCGAAGGGGGTGGCTAGCAGCCGTCCGGCTCGTTACAAGTCTATTCAGACGTCCGGAAAGAACAGCCAGCAGGAACGCGTGCCGGTATTCATTTTGTTGACCGGAACCATTACCCCAGTCCCTGTCTATCTGTCGCTTTCTCTCTCTCTCTCTCTCTATCAGCAACCCCTATTTCCTTTTTTTCCCGACCGGCCTCACTCGAGCGCCATTCACCCAGTAAAAGGGTAAGCTTTTTAAAGCCTCACGGCTAATTTATTAAT
Source organism: Diplazon laetatorius (assembly GCA_963662125.1). Taxonomy (NCBI): domain Eukaryota; kingdom Metazoa; phylum Arthropoda; class Insecta; order Hymenoptera; family Ichneumonidae; genus Diplazon; species Diplazon laetatorius. The sequence continues at coordinate 3,630,396 of OY759165.1, read as the reverse complement.
CCCACCTCCGAAGGCCTCTTCCGGTCGACTTTCGACCACGGATGCGTCTCTTCACTCCCGTTCCGTTTCTTTTTGTCTTTCTCTTATTTTCCCGCCCAACCCTCGGTCGACCGGATGAAGAGGGTAGTTCTCCCGAAAAATAAAAACAACGCGCCCACCCCCGACCGACGTTTACTTGACACACTCGCACGAATCATCGTACCATCTCATTTCACATTTTTTTCCCGACCTCAAACAACCCCACAGCTTTCACGACAAAATACGTCAGTCAATTAAACAACACAACTTTCTCTTGAAAAAAAAAAAAAAAAACAAAAAGAAAAAACAAAACCGTTCTGTAAATCAAAACTTTTTCAAAGATCATTCGTTTGACGTATTTTTTCGTTGTTATATTGTTGTTGTTTTTCTTTGCGAATTGCTGTGTGTGTGTGAAAAAAAAAATATCGCAGCGCGTAGAATCACGTACAAGGGGATGAAACGAAGCAGCAGAGGGGGGTGTAAATAAAGCATGCGGCTAATGACGTCACGTATAGTAATCCAATTTACGGGGAGGGGTCGAGGGGGGGGGGGCGGGGGGCAAGGGCATGAGGGTGGAAAAGCCGTGGCGTACAGAAGGAAAGCTGTGAGGTACCTACGAGAGAGCGAAAGCACAAACTAAGCGGGGATCGACTCACCCGGCTACGCGAAATGACGGCCTGATGAAGTTTTGCCCGTGATGCCGTCGGCGATGGTGCTGCTGCTGCTGCTGCTCGTGCGGCTGGTCCGAACGAGCGATTCGAGAAGCATCGGGGGACGAAGGAGCGCACCCCCGAGGGCCCCCCACCCACTCCCTTTTACTCACCCCCCAGGTCTTCGGGGGATCAGGACCGTGCGGGATTAGTACACGACAAACTTTATAAAAGTGTGCTGGCGCTGCTCAGCAAGCTTCGGAGATCTCGGCAATGCCCGGACATATCCATCCCCTCTACCGCAGCTTTCGGATTTTTTATATATATATATATATATTTTTACTTTTTTTTTACCGGTTAGTTTTATCCTTCGTTCGGTGGGTTTGATCCTCTCGCACGGCGAGTCCTTCGTAAACTCGTTTCTCTCGTATTTTTGTTGTTGTTGTTTTTTTTTTCTTTTCTTTTCTTGTTTTTTACTTTTCTTTTTTTTTTTTGGTGAACGACGTGGCTCGCATTCGGTCTTCGGTTAATACGTGCAGTCTATGAGTCACGCGAGGTCGCCGTATCGAGCTTCGTCCGGGACCGAAGAAATCGTTGCTACCGGTGTTTCGTTGAAATAAATACGAAATATCGATTTTTCCAGAATTTTTTAATTCGATGTTGGTGATTGAGATTTTTTCTAAAATTTGCGAAAATTTTTCAGGTTTCGTCGAGTCGCTAGTCGAAAGTATGGATATCGAGTACATGAGAATATCGTGTCAATTATTATTGTGGATGAAAATTCGTTAATTGCACTAACGTTTTTTTTTTTCACGGAGATATTTTATTTTGAAATGTTTTTCGTAATATCTTAGTGAATACACATTTTTGCGGGACGAAGAGTTAGAACCTTTTTTACAGAAAATTTAATTTCCTATAAAATTATTCGAATGATTCTTTAATAATATGTTTAATAATTATTATTATTCATTCCAATTGATATTCATTCAACTTGCGACACAAAAATTTCATCTAATCTGCACTGAGCATCTATGCAAATTCCAGCATATATGCTTAATTCTACATACATATATATATATCTTCAATATATTACATACGCATATATATTTTTTTCATCACTTTCAATGCATTACATTGAAACCGAAAAACCCTAAATCAATCGATTATGCATATTTTGTTAAAAATTGTAGTTTCGACGAATTTATCTTGCATCTTGACCACACACACTGAACATTAACGATGCAACATTTTCAATGGTCGCGCGACGACATTCGCGACACGACAGACACACTGATTTCACCGTGAAAATAGGGAGGGTCAGCCCGGGCGCCTTTGCATCGTTTCACGCGTGTACGTCGACCGCAAGGACTCGGCCGTGGCGCTAATCTTCGTCGGGCTTAGGCTCTGGGACGAACGAAATCCCCGAGGCTATTCGGGTCTCGCACATGGACGACACCGTTGCTCTCGGTTAAATTTCGTCGCGCGAATCCCTTCGCATCCCCCATCCCCTCATACTCGTCCTCGCGGATCTCTCATTCGTCCTGCGATCGACTGACCGGACTAACTCCCTTGATGAAAGGGTGATTAATCGTCGTGAGTTTCAACGTCACAGACTCCCCCCGAACGATTATCACATTCGCTTGGTCGGGTAACGAAAAATTACCGCCATGTCCAACCACACACCGACATCGACTACTTGACGATTTATTTATTTATTTTACGTTCGGAACGACGGAACTTTGGTCGCGTCTCGGAGTTTCGAATCTTCCATGTTTCGTAGGGTCGTAAATTCGATTATTTTTTTTTTTCATTTCTCTTTCTTTGGCTTCTCTTTTTTTTTTTTTTTGGCTGTCAATTTTTTTTTCACACATCGGATTGATATTCCATTTGTTTTGTTGAAAAGAGTTTTTTTCCCAGTTTTTTTTCTCAGAAAATTGTACCTTTGATGCATTACATTTCGAACTTATTGTTATTATTATTATTATTATTATTATTATTATTATTATTATTATTATTATTATTATTATTATTATTATTATTATTATTAAACTATGACCGTTTGGGACTTTGCCGTTTCGGATCCATGAACTTTCGAAACCATGCAAGATCGAAACATCGGCGGTCGGAACGTGCGTTTTCGTAAATTTTCGACTGTCGAAACATTGAAAATTCGACACTTCTCGAGACGCAGCCGAAGCTTGCGAGATCGGCAAGGGCCCCGTCGGAAGGGTTGCTACGGACGTCATGGGGTGCGGGGGATGTCGTGGATGTCGGTCAGGCTCTCATCCACGTAGCCGTCGTGTGTGTGTGTGGGTGTGTGCGAAGTCCGGCATCGGTTGTACCGACGTTTCGAGCTTGAATACGTTAAACGTCTCGCGCACTTTGAACACGTCGCTCGTCAACCGTTTTCAATGCCTGCAACGTTCTCCCCTCCCCCCTCCCCTTCCCCATTGAAAACACACCACAACCGCGTTTTCCATTCACCACAGTCTGTCGCACGTTCGTAAAATCCGTTTTACACATTCACGTTGTTCGGACCATCTCGTATCTTCATTCACGCGAATAGAATAAACACCGAAGCTTCGCGTTGACGCGTGGAAAACTGCAACCCCCGGTCGACTGGCTATCGGCCTCGTTGTCGACGTCATTTTTTTATTTTATTGTGACGCAAACTCGTTTGTATCGATACCGCGAGTGGAAGGACATTTGCGTGGCTCGTTTTGCAGCTCCCAATCGAGCTCGAACGGTGTTCGATATCAATGAATGACAAAAAGCTGCAAGTTGAAACTCACATTTTGCTGCCATGTGAAAAAATTATGTATAACCTGTGTATAAACTATTTATGGGAATGGGGATATATAATTTTTCTATAAATTATATATATATAATCTATATATAATGTACAGGCAAGTCAAATATTTTTTAATCTGCCCAAGTTTGAAATTGAAAAACTTGAATTTGAACATTAAACGTTTCCTGACTTTCGAGCTTTTACACGCGTGAATTATCGAAGCTAGATACGTGCCGTCGGGAACTTTTTTGTAGGAAATTCAATTCTCTACAACATTGTTCATGTAAGCTTTTGGTCTATATATCGTTGTTTATCCAGCGTTTGGATGGGAAGGTGAAAATAACACGATCAATGCATTTTTACCTTCCCATCCAAACGCTGGATAAACAACGATATAAAGACCAAAAGTTTATATCAACAACGTTGCAGAGAATTGAATTTCCTATAAAAAAAGTCAATAACGGCATACACCTGACTTTGATAATTTACGCGTGGGAATGCTCTAAAGTCAGGAAATGTTAAAGACTGCGCCGACGAAAAGGCCAATCCCTGGCTGTGAAATATGAAAAACAAAAATGTTTTTTTTTTTTGTTCTCAAGTTTCGATTGCATCGATGAAGAGAGACTCGAGAGCTAATGGGGGGCGCGTGGCGTTTGCATTTGTGTGTTTCAGAGGGCAACAAGTGCCCGACTCCCGGATGCACGGGACAGGGTCACGTAACCGGACTGTACTCGCACCATCGCAGGTGAGTAATCGTCGATAATTAATCGACGCGATAATTGGCGTGGCCGTGAGAGGGTGTGTGCCGCGCGCGCGCGCGCGCGACCCGGCCTCGACCCCCCGCGATCCGTCGGAGGGCGCGTTGCAACTCGAGAGCTCACGCTTGGACGTTGTTGGGGTCGGACCCGATGGCCCGAGCCGCGGTCAGCAATGACGATTAGCTTTCCGGGAGAACTGCGGGGGCGGGAAAGCATTAACGGGCTCCCAACGGCGTGAACGTTTGACCAACGATGTGCACGCCCCCTCGATGCCCGCACGATTAATAGCCATCGAATACACGACACGCGTATATGTTTTTTCACCCGACAAAATTTATCAACGCCATTTACGATAACAGTGATCTCATTCATTTATTCGTTTCATTATTTATAAATTTGTTTTTTTTTCTTCTTGTTTTTTTTTTTTACCGACAAACAAAAACGACTTATGTATTGTACCGGGTGTCCCATTTTAATCTCACACCAGATTCACGTACAGAAAAAACATTTTTTTTGTCCAAAATTCACAATGGCGGCGTTGAGATGACTGACATGGGTTTTTTCAATGGAACGAAGCTTTTTTGTTTTGATAACAAAATTGACGACTCTTGTAGGGATTTTTTTTTATCGATAAAGTCCATGATTTTTAGGTTAGAACACAATTTCGTCCGGCGTACAATTCGTTGCCTACTGCAACAATATTTGGAAAAACAATTTTGCATTGTTTTTTTGTTTGTTTGTTTTTTCTACAGCTTATCCGGATGTCCAAGGAAAGACAAACTCACACCCGAGAGTGAGTATAACAATGATTAAAATTTTTTTTTTTTTCCTTTTAAGAAAATATGAAACTGCAATCGACACTTTTTCATCATGCCGTAGTTTGACCTAGATGCATATTTGAGTTTTGCGCTAAATTATTGAGAGACAAAAGAAACAAAAAAAAAAAAAAAAACAACGAACGAGAAGAATTTTTCGCGATTAGGCGTGCGTGCGTGAGGGAGTGTGTGTGCGTGCGTGTTTTATGATTTTCACACATCAACATATGTACAGGGTGGGGCACTAACTGTTGCCACTATAAATATCTCTGTAATTATCGACGTCATAAGAAAATGTTCCAAACAAAAAATGTATGTATTCAATGATCTTGAACGACTCTGGGCCCCCAATGTTTTTTATGTAGTTTGCGATGCTCTACAAGATGATTGAATAAAAAATGTACCGTATCATTGAAAAAAGTGGAGGTGACCTTGACTGTGCATCAGCGCCTCCACTGAAATGTAAAAAAAAAATTGGTCGCATTTGATGACCGCTATCGCACCGTCCATTTTTTGTTGGGAACTTATTTTTGTGATGTCGATAATTAGAGAGACATCTAAGGTGGCAACAATTAGTGCCCCACCCTGTATATACATATGTGTGTATCTTGTGACACGTTGTTTTCGTTATTTTTTTCCCTTAAATTTCGTATTATTTGATTGATTATTGATTCTATGATTCAACGTTCGTCTGCAATGTGCCTACAATTATTATTATCTTTTTTTTTCTTTAGCGGGCTAGAGAGCTTTATTAATTTTTTTATCACATTTTTTTTTTCGACGCTGAATATCCATCACGTGGTTCACGAAACAATTGTGAACAAAAAAAATGTTGTTTCCGTAGTTTCTACGTAGCTCGTTGATCGTCAACACCTGCATAAAAACACACGACAATCCCAAACGCACATAGTATGCACTTTTTAATGAAGAAAAAAAAATTAACATTATTACTTTACAAAATTTTTATTTCAATTTTTTTTTCTTTTTTTTTTTTTCTTCTTCTTTTCGGACGTGA